>JBBBDQ010002117.1:1170000-1308647 GCA_037127315.1 Ascarosepion bandense | reverse complement strand
TGTTGCGTGGTACCAGCAGCCACTTTCTTGATGAAGAGCATCACTGTCTACTCAAGGCATCTGATATAGGCCTCCGTGTTGAATCAGATACCATGTGGGAATATGAATAGAGTTGTAACGTCGCCATCACTGACGATCACTGCAAACATCATGATGTTGACTGGATATTTGGTTTTCAGCATTCTCATTCTAACTTAGAGGTGTGGGCAGCGTTCTGTACACTGTTGTCTGATTAACAGCCAGACAACCTGAAATCTTCGTATCGGAGATATTGGCGCGAATGTCAAAAAAATACAGCTTACTGTTTTCAAATTCATGGTGGAGGGAATTGCGTCATGGCGCTCTTTTTCTTCTCGTAGACGGTGCCCAACAGACCCTACTACACTGTGCAGCCGAAATCACCGCAAAATTAAAAATATAAAATTGAGACAATTTACTCATTGCACCTATTACATTATTATATATATATATATATATATATATATATATATATATATATATATATATATCCGCTCTCACACGCTGATTGAGCACTCTGGAAGAATGGCAGACTTTGAAAAAACAGTAGTTACTCTAGCACTTACGCATCGCTCATTCATTAATGAATTAGAGCACACTGACTACTAGCGTAGGATACATCATACGCTAAAAAGTCTGTCTTCTTCTACCGAGCGCTCATAGCTCAGAGGTAAAATCGCCGACTGACGCCAATTCGGTCGGGTTTCAATTCTGGGTAAAAGGAATCGGATGTCTAACCGTACTGATGATCTGTGATACAGGGAAACAGATCTGTCTGCGGATGACTATATAGATAGATAGATAGATAGAGAGAGAGAGAGAGAGAGAGTAATTAATTTTCTTTTGATTTCGGTAAGAATCTTAAGTATGTCACCGCTTCATGTTATGCTGTGGTGAAATTTTGTGGTGAAAAGTAATCTATCTATCTATCTATATATATATATATATATATATTTATATATATACACATACACACACACTTTAACACTTTATATATATATATATATATATATATATTTAGACTTTATATATATATATACACTTTATATATATATATTTACATTTTATATATATATATATGCACATACTTTATATATCCATATATATTTACACTTTATATATATATATATATTTACACTTTATATAGATATATATATATATACACTTTATATATATATATATATATATATATATATATACACTTTATTTATATATATATTTACACGTTATATATATACATATATATATATAAAGTGTAAATATATATATATATATACACTTTATATATATATATTTACACTTTATATATATGTATATATATACACTTTATCTATATATATATATGTATATATATTTACACTTTATATATATATATATACACACACACTTTATATATCCATATATATTTACACTTTATATATATATATATATTTACACTTTATATAGATAGATATATATCTACACTTTATATATATATATATATTTACACTTTATATAGATATATATATATCTACACTTTATATATATATATATATATATATATATATATACTTTATATATATATATTTACACTTTATATATATGTATATATATATACTTTATCTATATATATATATATGTATATATATTTACTTTATATTTTTATATTTTTATATATATACACACACACTTTATATATCCATATATATTTACACTTTATATATATATATATATATTTACACTTTATATAGATATATATATATCTACACTTTATATATATATATATTTACACTTTATATATATATATATTTACACGTTATATATATACATATATATATAAAGTGTAAATATATATATATATATATATACACTTTATATATATATATATATTTACACTTTATATATATGTATATATATATACACTTTATCTATATATATATATGTATATATATTTACACTTTACACACTTTATATATATGTATATACACCTTATATATATATATATATATATATATATATATATATATATATATACTCTGAATCGTAATTGAGAATTGATTTTGTTTATCGGTATATCGAACTCAACGGGTTGTTTAATGCCGAAATTTAAATATTCTATACTCAATTGTATGAATTCAACTACAGATATCCATGCATAATTTTATACTTATAAAGTAAACATCATTATCATCAGCTTCTTCTGCCGCACTTCCCGCCTGTGGAATTCCCTTCCGTTTACTTGCTTTCCTGACAGCTACAATCTTCGAGAATTCAAATGTAAAGTCAATAGTCATCTACTATCTCACTAACTCGCTGCCTCTCTCTCTCTCTCTCCCTCTCGTGCCTCTTTCTTTGTACAATCCACTCTCACCAGTATTC
This sequence comes from Ascarosepion bandense, assembly GCA_037127315.1. Classification (NCBI taxonomy): domain Eukaryota; kingdom Metazoa; phylum Mollusca; class Cephalopoda; order Sepiida; family Sepiidae; genus Ascarosepion; species Ascarosepion bandense. The sequence continues at coordinate 1,306,271 of JBBBDQ010002117.1, read as the reverse complement.
GCATCCTTCTCCTACCGTCTTCCTGACATCCCCTTTAACCTGTCACTCTTTCTCATGACTTACCTCCTATGTAATGTAACCCCGTGCTCAAACAGAGGCAGTAAAATGCCTTGCTTGGGGTGACACTATTATATATATATATATATATATATATATATATATATATATATATATATATATATATATATATAATGTATATTACAAAAAGGAATGTTATTATTGTTTTAATAAAATGTAATTCTGATGTTTTTAGTGTAAAATATGTTGCTGATATTTTTACTATAAAATGTACTTTTATGTATTTATTCGTTATTCATCTTTTGATTTTTGTTTGGGGTTAATGTTCTATCTCTATCTTGATATCGAGCACTTTACGACAAAAAACCTGCTTGCCTAAAATGCTTTTCTACTAGTAAACTACTGAAAAAACAGCAATTTTGATACAATTGATCATTACAATTTAACAATACACATAGATAGATAGATAGAGAGAGAGAGAGAGAGAGAGAGAGAGAGAGAGAGAGAGAGAGAGAGAGAGAGATTGAGAAATAGATTCATTCAGGCGTGATTGGGTTGAATAATCTAGACATATAATGTCTTTTTTTATTCTAATCCTCTCGTGTTCACGGATTAATTTCTTAATGTTCTTATTAAACTCATTAAGGAAGGCCTCGTAGTTTTTCTCATTTCTTTTATTTTCCCAAGTACTTTCAATTTCATCCAACATCATCTTTAGGGGTGAATTATTAAGTCAAAATTGAATGTGTAAGTACGTATAAACGTGCTCTGTTATATTTCATTTAAATGTGAACGTTATCTAAGGGAGGTAATTTTATTTATATTTGTATATTGTTTGTAAATTACAATTTAAGTATTTTAAAACATTGCTGTTATAATTGAAAGTTTTTTGATAAAAATTATGATTTAGGTATTTTAAAACCTTTCTGTTGTAGACATTTTAAAAAATTGTTGTTATACTCATAATTAACCTTATTTAGTGTTGGTTGTATTTTTCCTATTTAGAGGGCTTCAAGAAGTTCTTTATTTATTTTCATGATAAATATAATGTTATAATCGGTTAATATTTTTCTAAATCTTAAATGTAGACAGGAATGTTTCTTTAAATTTTGTTCAACAGAGTTTAAATCCGACAAATGTAATGTAAAACTCTTCGTTAATGTTGATGTGGTTATAGCAGCAATATTTTAAAATGTTTATATCAGTAATATTTTAAATAAAACAATACAAAGGAATTATTTATCTTCCGAATAATAAAAATAAATTCATTTATATCTCTAACTACGAACTAACAGACCACCAAAAGGAATTACTCAACGATGGTCCTAACTGTCATCTCTAGAGGCAATACACTAAATTCGAGAAAAAAAGCTGAAATTGAATTGTTATATCAAAATATACAAAATCTTAAAGAACAACAACTGATAAAAGCAAAACCAGAAATTCTAGAGCAATAAAAGACAAACATAACAAAAGAAAAAAACTAGTCCGGGCTCCTTACAAAACAATTAAAAATCGCTACCTAGGAGCTACTTAATCATACTCATACCAATTAAGTGCCATACGTGTTACACGCTTAGACGATCATGTCTTGAAAAAGACATAACTGACTGGGCAGAAAATTTTCGAGCAATAGATTGCAATTACCTTCTGTGGTAGACTGCAAACCAAGGCTATAAAACCCAATCTTTCCTGCTAATTAACCCGTAGCTGGAGGGGGAATCGGTGGATTAATACCTTTCCCGTGTTATTCGTACGTAAGGGAATGCAACGAATTCAACTGAAATTCGAACTCGGCTCTCCGATTTCTCGTTCTGAGTTGATATCTACTGCACCACCATGCACATTCTATATTAATGTAGTTGTAAAAAACAAAACAAACAAGGCAGATAAAACCAATATCATTGTTGTATTGAATAAATCTGATTATAATTCAAAATTGCAACAGATACTTGACGTTCATACCAAATTTTAAAAAATCAACAAAAATCCTATGAACAAGATTAAATCAAAATCAATAAACTGATCACAGTCAGCAACGCAGAATTGATAACTTAAAACTACCAAAAATCATAGGCCAGTACTAATTATGATACATGCATCGAAGTTTAAAAATACATTAACTTAACTTCCTAATTTTTGACTGTTGTTTTCTTGTGATATTTTTTATTGCTATTCCAGCAGGCTAGTGGATAAACCTGTCTATGATAGTAAGAATATCATTAAGAACAAGGTAAGGGTCCTACAGTATCAATATGTTTATCCTGTTCTTCTGGCACGATAAACAATTTTTTTTGTCAAATTTCTTATGTCGGTTGACATGTTTGGCCAGACGAAACGTTCAGGAATTAACTTCACAGTTTCACGTTATCCTCGGTGAGACAAGTGTTGGAAGAATTGCCGTGTCAAATCTGGTAGTATGTAAGTCCGTGGCTGAGTTTGTGAAATGTCAGAATGATAATTTTGCATGACTGAACGGAACAAGTATACTACTGGCCATAATTATTAGGCGACTCCAGATTTTTAAAAGAAATTATGTATTTCGTACTATTTTAAGGGATAATTCTAAATGTAAAATAGAATGTTTTTTTGTTATTACATAGCAAAATTTTACAAGGCAAGGAAGCAAAGATGAACTCGTTCGAATCACCTTAAATTTTCTTCCTTCTTTCATTGATGAAACTGCAATATAGGTAATTATTAGATATTTATAAATTCATTTGATGCACATGTTATTGTGCAGTATTAACAAAAGAACCATTCTATTTCCATTTACGATTATTCACTTGGCAATAAATACTAAAAAATAGTATGAAATACATTTTTTTTTTAAACAGTGGGGTGGCCTAATAATTATGGCATGTAGTGTAGTTCAACTAATTTTAGTGATGAGCTTTGTTGTACTTCTTGTAGTGAAGTGTCTGTTGTTTGTTCTTTAGCAATTAATTCGAGATTAAAAAAAAAATCAAATCGGCGGACCTGAAGCAGACTACCACAACTTTTAATTTCGTTGTTTTACTTTTTTTTTCTTTTTTTTTTTTTACTTTTTCAGCAAAGTCTTATCGATTACCTCCTTAGCTTTACAATTGCCAAAAGAAAAATTTTGAAAAATTTCAAAATTTAAACATGTTCTAGGGGGATCAGTTTCTCTTAGTTATAGTAAATCGAGCCTTCATTTTGAAACCGGTTGCCGGTACGACATTACCGCCACCTGTAAATTTGTTTATTATCAAATTTTTTTAACTTTTTCAGTGCAGTATTACGTTTTACACCTTAAACTTTACGAATGACAAAAAAAATTTTTTCAAAAATGTTCAATATTTAAACAATTTTAGTTGGGGGGGACCAGTTTCTCATACAACCTTATAGCGGATTGAAAATGGAGGATCGATTTACTTTAACGTTGTATGAGAAACTGACCCTTCACAAATTTGTTACATATTGTAATTTTTCAAAAAGTGTTTTTTCAAAAAGTGTTTTTGATAATCTGAAAGTTTAAATAACAATCGATAAGACTGCGCTGAAAAAAAAAAAAAAAAAAAAGTAAAACATCGAAATTAACATAAACAAACCGACTCCAACGCGAGTGGATTGAAAATGGAGGATCGATTTACTTTAACGTTGTATGAGAAATTGACCCCACGCCGCAAATTTGTTTAAATATTGTAATTTTTCAATTTTTTTTTTGATAATCTGAAAGTTTAAGTAACAATCGATAGGAGTGCGCTGATAAAAGTAAAAAAAAAACAAAAAAAAGAAAAAGAAATACAACGAAATTAAACGTGGTGGTAGTCTGCTTCAGGTCCGCCGAAAGGTGGCGGTAGTCTGCTTCAGGTCCGCCCTAGAATGTAATAAAGCAATTGTATCACGTTATCGGGTATCTGTCACTATATTTTCTTGACCTGTCATTTATCCAATGTCTGAAGATAATTAGGAAATGTAATTCAGCTGTCTGATTTCGCGTGGATTATATTTATCAGTCTGTTAAGAGCCATACATGATCCACGCTTTAGAGGATTATGTCCAGAAAGAGACATGACAATGGGTTGCCATTGCTTTCTGCGGTAGACTGCTTGCCAGATAAGGCTATAAAACCAAATCTGTCCTGTTATTTAACCCATAACTGGAGAGAAGAGACAGATTATTACCTTTCCCAAGTTTATAACGAATTCAGCTGGAATTCGAACTCGGCTCTCTGATTCCTCGTTCCGAGCCGATGTCCACTGCACAAAAACGCACATATTTACCAGTATGTGTGTGCAATTCATATATTAATGGTTTTTTGGTTTCTATAGATAATCTCCTTTCACTTTTCTTTCTTTTCTCTCTCTCTCTCTCTCTCTCTCTTTTTCTCAATTAGAGTAAATAGACTTAACTACCGCCCGGTTCACACTCCACCCATATCTATTGAACGTGTGAAGAGGCTTATCCTTTGTTCCTGTTTAGGATGTGGTTTCCGGCTTTCTTTTTTTTCCCAAATCCTCTTTCACTTTTTTTTCTCTTTTGTTTCTCAATTGGAGTCGATGGACTAAACTATCGCCCGGTTCACACTCCACCCACATCTATTAAACGGGTGAAGAGGCTCATCCCTTGTTCCCTGTTTAGGATGTGGTTTCCGGCTTTCTCTTTTCCAATTATTTTACTCTTAAGTAGCCCCATGCGCATCAGTGGCGTCACCGCCTTGCTTGGGGTGATATGATTAAAAAAATATATATATGGTGAAATCTCTACCCTCCAGGAGGCGTTGACAATGTTTGATGGAAAATTATGTTGCTAATAGCTCCCTAGAAAAGGGTATTGTGACTTATTTCGTTTAGAGGAGAAGAGAGATAATTGTGTGATTTATTTGTCCAATATTTTATGTATTATCAAATTAAGCTATTGTTGCGGGGGTGCTTGTAATTCGGCCATGTCGACCAATCGATTACACAACATTTAAAGGAGCATTCCTGCCCACATCTCGATTTAATGAAATATCAATCGTCAATACAAGTACACACCAACTTGAAAATAAAAAACAAAATATTCAAATTCTTCAAGCACACTATAGAAATAATTGCAATCAACAGTGAATAAATTTAATTATGAGTACGGCAAGAACGAGGTTTTAAATTTTCTAAAGTGTATTTTATAATAACAATTATAATAAAATCTTTTAAAATACGTAAATTGCAATTTGAAAAAAGAATAATATAAATCAAACATAAGCACATCCATTTTAACTATAAAAGTGAATGTTCTCTTACAAAATAGCAATTATAGAAAATTTAATAAACCTAGGAAAAGTTAATTCTTCTACGAAAATGATTTTCTACTCTTAATTTGTAATTAATGACTTTTTAATTACATCGTTGATGAATAAACTAGACGAGCCATATATTAACATAAATAAAGAACATAATATTTCCTCAAATAAACCTAAACATATTACCCTACTAAACCGTAATCAAATACACTCTAACTACAAACAAGATGAATAAGTCCACAACAAATCTCATTAGTAATAACATATCCACCACTGATCCCAGTAAAGTTTAAAACTAATAATATACTATACTAAATTTAATACAACGAACTTAATAATGCACAACAACTCTTCTTCATCAACTATTGTTTTGCAAAAGACCAGCATTGGATATCAACTGAAATGTCCTTTTAGAGATTGTATCTCTGACAAAAAGTAAATATATCTGTTGGTTTCGCGACAAAAACATTATAGAGGAGATTTACATTTGTCGGATTCATAATCTATTGCAAAATATTTAAATGAAATTTCCTGTCTACATTCAGAATTTAGAGAAATATTAAACGACAATAAACGTATACTCAACCATGAAAATCAAAAACAAAAACTTCCAATTCTTTAAATCCTCTTTATCAGAAAAATACCGCCAACGCCAAGTTAGATAAATTATGAGTATATCAACAATGTTTTAAAATGTCTATAACAGCTAGGTGTTAAAATATCTAAACCATAATGTAAACAAATAAAATTATAGCAGCAATGTTTTAAAATAGATAATAGTAATTTTTTAGAAATTAAAAATATAAGTTAAATTTTCTCCCTTAGAAATAGTTAACTTTTGAATTAACTATAAAAGAGCACGTTCATGCGAGTTTACATTAATTTTTATCTTAGCAATTCTCCCTTGAAGTTGATGTAGGATGAGAGTGAAAGTACTTGGGAAAATAAAAGAAATGCGGAAAACTACAGGGCCTTTCTTAATGTGTTTAGTAACAACATTAATAAACTGATCGAGATTAAAACAAAAGAAAATTGAGATAGTATGGATACATTATTCAGCCAACTATGTTTAAATACACACACACACACACATACACACACACACATACACATAGATAGATAGATAGATAGATAGATAGATAGATAGATAGATAGATAGATAGATAGAAATGAATAAAATTAGATTAGGTACCTCTACTAAATCGCTGAAAGACAGCATAGTATGAAGAGAAAAGGCCCCAAACTTAACAAAAACGAACAATCTCCATCAAAATGTTTATGTTATTATTAAGAGGAAAGACAAAATATGTTTTAATTATTTTTAGATTTGTTAATCCTTTCTAACCCGTTAAAAATTTTGGTAAAAATTATTTTATTCTCGTTAGACAAACCGTTACGAGAATTTACAATGGAAAACGTAATATTACATAACACTTTTTTCGTGTTTCAAATACATTAATTTGGGAATTCTTGCAAAAATCAAGTAACCGTCGGATTTTAATGAAACTTTCAGAATTTATTCACAATGAATTAAATTATTTTTAAATCATTATTTTTTTTTAAATATTACTAAAAATATTTTTTACATTTGTTAATCCCACCTCGACTTACATTCATGAAATTTCAAGAAATTAAACCTGTAGGCAAAATTGGTTTTATCAATCAACCGAAGGATTCATTGGGTAATGTAAATTTATAATTTTTTAAACCATTTAAACCCTTTTAACGAAAGCCTCGTCCGAGTAGTAAAATAAAAAATGCAATAAAAATGTGAAATTATTCAATTACATAATATTTTAATTGCTTGAATAAAATAAATAAATAATATATATATCGGACATTAAAGTCTGAAGAAAAAATTTTTTTCAATAAATAATGAAATTTTAAAAGAAGTTTTTTTTAGTTATAATAATTTATAAAGTTTAAAAATATTTTTGAAATATTTCCAAGATTTGTAGACCTTAGGTTGGTAGGTTATAAAGTGAAAACTATATTTACTCATCAAAAATAGAAAAATTTTTAAAAAAATCATCTAACCATCGTATTTTTAAAATAAATTTCAATTTATTTTTGTTTTGTGTTTATGAAATTTTTTTGTATGGCAGTTTCTATGTGTAGGTTAAAAGATCATGTGTTTCAGGCTTTCTTCCCCTTACCGGAATAAATTGTACAATTATGCCACTTGTGATCACCAAACACTTATCTTTCATCTGGCGAGCTGTCAACACATTTCTAATACGGCGGACAGGTCAGAATGTTCAACTCTGTGATTAAGAAATAGTTTTATTCTAAAGTAATACTTGTGTAAATCAGATTAATTTAACGTAAAATTTGTTAATTTTGTAAAAGTAATGTGTCACTTTTGTATATTTTATTTTCGCAAGATTTTTAAAACCGATACTTAACTTTTGTTTACAAATGTCGATTGCACAAAAATGGCCGAATAATTAAAATCTTTTAAAAATCTGAACATTTTAGATTCCAATCAATATAATTTCTGTTTGAAATACACCACAGTATTTTGTTTAGTGAAAATAGTAAATTTAATCATTTACCTTTCAAATAAAACCAAATAAAAGTCTCAAGAAAACTTAAAATAGATAGATAGATAGATAGATAGATAGATAGATAGATAGATAGATAGATAGAACTTAAATAATATACATAAATAGATATGACAAACGTATATATAGAAATAGGGAGTACGTGCTAAAGATAGGGTAAAAGGTATTGTACAAGAAAAATAGCAAGATTGTTCAAAAACAGACTGTCATATCTTAATAGGCTCGCTGATAGATTTTTGAAATTTGAAACTTGCTGTTCCTATCTCCATAAAATAAAACCCCAATCTTCTGTGACGGACTGAAACACAGAACTGCGTCTCCATCTGACCAATCGTTGGTGCAAACAACACCATTTGCCCAGAACTGCTCCTCCGGACCATATGCCTGCAACTTGGACACTGGATGACCATATGTCCGGCCGCGTGTATTCATGACAGCTCGGCCAAATATTCACGTCCTCACCCCGTAAAAGATACAAGATATTCGATACCGTTGCAATAGTTCATCTATATATGAAGACGTGGACAAGGAGGCGTCATTCTTTTACTTTTCAGTATATTTTTTTAGTTTCCCGGCTGTGTTATAGATCACAGGCAATATATTGCAATACACACACACACACACATACACATGCATATATATATATATATATATATAAATTGGGTGCCGACTCCCTGTCGAATGATGATTTCCAAATGCTGCTATCGCGATACATCATTGCTGGGGTGGTTTAGTTATTTGTGAGCGGATATTTGCTATATATATATATATATGCTCTAATGTTTAACTGCATATATCTCTACAATACATCTTTCCTTTCTTTGCTAACTTAAGTTTTTTTTTAATCTTCTGAGTTAAATTGAACTATTGGATTTTTTGAGTCTGATGAAGTATTTTTTTTTTACAGCTGCCGAAATAACTTTTGGATTCATAACAGTTTAATTATGTATTATATTCTCTTCTCTCTCTCTCTCTCTCTCTCTATATATATATATATATATATATATATATATATATATATATTGCGTGCGTATTTTGGCAGCATTTTTTCATTAATTACAGGTTTCATTAAATAATATAGACAAGTTCTGTCTATTTATTTTGTGTAAGATCCTTTCGTATGATCTGATTAGCTTGATAGTGTTGTCATGAAAAGACGACAAGAAATCGCAGTAATTGTTGATTTTTTTTATCAGGTCTGAGCTTTCGTCTTACATAAACCATTATTAAAGAATGAACATTTAATATACAGTGAACATAGAACATTTAAATTATTAACAGAGTGGAGTTATACAGAGAAAATTAAAATTAAACAGGTCCATTTTTTTGCGTCGCAGGTGACCGCAGGCCGTGAACGAATGGTGGTTGTAGGTTTTTGGTCAAATGAGAGTATAGTGGTATGAGGGGATTGGTCTGGGAACTGCTACTACTCTGGGTATATATATATATATATATATATATATATATATATATAACTCCGTTCGCTTCCTAACCTAGGATTGAAACCCGACCGCATCGGCGTCAGTCGGCGATTCTACACCTACGCCACGCGCGTCCGGTAGAAGGAGGCAGGCTTTTTAGCGCGTATAAACACGCCCAATAGCTAGAGTGATCCAAGTCATTATCGAATGAGCATTGCGTATATGCCGGAGTAACTACTGTTTACAAAGCCTTCCACTTTTCCAGAGTGCTCAGAACGTATATATATATATATATATATATATATATATATATATATATATATATATATTGAGAGAAAGATTATGGGAAAATGTATGCATTGCAATAACCATATATTTTTATTAATATTCAAATCTAGAAACGGTCAGTTTATACTCAGCATCTGAAGACTGCGTTGTGTATGGAACACCGAGTCGTGTTCCTGCTATCGGTGAAGGATGATATGAATATATATATGTTGTGGCTTTGAAGACAAAAATATTTTCTCATAACCAGTTCACCAGTTTTGCCCCCTCTCTTCAGAACTGTAAACGGGAAAAATTATAAGAAAAGTTATGGGTTAAATGAATGAACGGAAAGAAGAGGAAAATATTTTTGATATCTGATAAAAGTTATTACACCTAAAGATGCTAGAAACCCATCAGAGCAAGCTCAATCAAACAGTCTCTTTATTTACAAAGTGAGGGCTGCCTATGTTGGAGTTTTTTTTTAGGGGGGTACGCTTGTATATTAGTGAGCCAGACATGAGCTAACTCATTTTATAGTTCACCAATGGAGGGTTTAACCAATCAGAAGGCTCAAAATATTCAATGCGACATGTATAAAAGGCCACTATATTTTCCCGAGTATTGGTGATATCGTCCAATTCAGCAGAGTCTGACTCGTGAGTGTTAATCTTTGACGTTGTTTCAATGAACAGATTACGTACTACGCTGTATTTTATATTCATAAATTATGGTAGACATGGTCAACAGCTTGGACCATATTAACAGCGTTATTTGGTTCGAATGGTATACCAGACGAAAAATTCTTGTTGTGTATTTTAACAGGTACATGAATTTTGAAGGCTAAATAAGTCCTCTGTGTAAATGGTAACATAGCTGAGACTAAGAACTGCAATTATACCTACTTAGAGCCAAACCCGAAGCAAAAACTAAAATAAAAGGGCTGAAAAAAAAATACAGACATACAGACAGATAAACAAACACACACACACAAACATCTTACCTTTTATATATATATATATATATATATATATATATATATATATATTATCAATTTTCTGCACTATTGTAAGAACTGCAACCTTGAAACTTCTGAATATCGTTTCTTATGTCTTTGTCTATGAGTGTATCAAATTTGATTAAAATCGGACCACTCCTTCTATAACCCGATTTTTTCGATTATCGATTTTCAGTATTTATCGGGGGTACCTTGACACAAAACCTAGCTAAAAACACTCGCAGACACATATAGTACAACTGGGTAAACTTTCAAGAAAATCGGTTCAGCCGTTTCAGAGTCTATAGGTAACGGACACACATACAAACAGACATACACACACACAGACAAAGTTCCATTTATAAATAAGTTTAGATAGATTAGATTAGATTATTGCGAATTTTAAATTCTAAGTTTAACAAAGCATTAGATTTAGATTATGATAAATTCTTTCAGATATTAAACGAAAGAAAGACCTAGACGCACGCATATAAAAATCTGTATACGACCACATATTTATATCTATAAATGAACGCACACATATATAAATCTATAGACATCCACACCGTTTAATATTTGAATGACTTTGTAATAATCTTAATCTAATGCTTTGTTAAACTTAGAATTTGAAATTTTTATTATAAAAAAACATATAATACAATATTACTGATGCTAAATAACGAGATTAATACTTGGTCCCTGATGTTTTATTTTGTGTGCTTTTCTGACAATATACAATCCTGGCTGAAAGCAATTCAATGTCTAATCGTACTGATGTTCAATGATACAGCGAAACAGGGCTGTCTGCAGATAACTATTTACGTTCTCGCCTGTCAATTGAGCACTCTGGAGAAATGGTAGTCTTTAAAAACAGTAGCTACTTACCGCACTTTACGCATCGCTCTCCAGTAATAGACTGAACACTCTTGGCTACTGCCGTTTGTATACATTGTGTATATAATACGTTAAATCTGTCTTCCTCTACCGTGCGACGATAGTTTAGAGGTAGAATATCTGACTGAATATCAAATCGGTCGGATTTCAATCCTGCCTGGAAACAATCGGATGTCTAACCGTACTGATGAGCTGTGATACAACGAAACAGGACTGTCTGCTAAAAGAATGTTTAAAGAATTTCTGTCTAAAGAATTCTGATAAGTTACTAAATAAAACCAGATAAAGAGACAGGACCAACGAGTCTGTTTGCAAAAAATTAAATCTAAATTTATTTATAATTGGAACTTTGTCTGTGTGTGTGTGTGTGTGTGTGTGTGTGTGTGTGTGTGTGTGTGTGTGTGTGTGTGTGTGTGTGTGTGTCCTATAGACTCCGAAATGGCTGAACCAATTTTCTTGAAAATTTACACAGTTGTACTATAAGCGTCTACGAGTGTTCTTAGCTAGGTTTTGTGTCGAGGTACCCCCGATAAAATCGATAATCGAAAAAATCTGGTTATAGAAGGAGTGGCCTGATTTTAATCAAATTTGATACACTCACAGACAAAGACATAACAAACGATATTCAGAAGTTTCAAGGTTGCAGTTCTTACAATAGTGCAGAAAATCGATAATATATATATATATATAAAAGGCAAGATGTTTGTGTGTGTCTGTTTATCTGCCTGTATGTCTGTATTTTGTTTCAGCTCCTTTATTTAATTTTTGCTTCGGTTTTGGCTCTAAGTCGGTATAATTGTAGCTCTTAGTCTCAGCCATGATATCATTTACTCAGAGGACTTATTTAGCCTTCAAAATTCAGTTTACGACGAAAAAACTTATTTGATATCAATACCAGGAAATCCAAATTTGACTTACATCCATTCATTTTTCTTTCAGTCTACGGTTTCGCTTTAACTGGAAACAACTATTGCTTTTTAGTTTTTGTGCCAACGTCCAAAAAGTCTGAGCTCCAGGACCATGGATTAGTGTTAAAGCTTTCATTACACCCGAGCAACGCCGGGCTATACTGCTTGTGTTTATATAAGAAGAAGTATATATTAATGAAGTATATATAAATGTTTATATAAGAAAAGGTACATAAAAAAATCTTTCTAAAAATGATAAAAAATTATAATTTGAAAATCCAAAGACCATTTTGTCTATCATCTTAAAAATAACAAATATTTTGAAGATAAACATATTTTCTTACATATATATTCATAAGTAAATAAGATAAATATGTTGACTGATATATATTTATGAGTAAAAACTTAATCAGTAATAATACTAAAGACAAGACACAAATGGATATTTTAGAGTGCTGATGTGTGTGTGAGTGTGCGTGTCATATGATGGTTTATATGAGAGTAATTATGAGCGACTCATGAAGCAAAAATAGACACATATATGAATTTATATATGTGATATATATACATATATATATGTATATCAGGTGAGCGACTCATATATGTATTTGTGTGTGTGTGTGTGTGTGTGTGTGTGCGCGTCATATGATGGTTTATCAACATACATATGAGAGTAATTATGAGCGACTGATGAAGCAAAAATAGACACATATATGAATTTATATATGTGATATATATACATATATATGTATATCAGGTGAGCGACTCATATATGTATTTGTGTGTGTGTGTGTGTGTGTGTGTGTGTGCGTGTCATATGATGGTTTATCAACATACATATGAGAGTAATTATGAGCGACTCATGAAGCAAAAATAGACACATATATGAATTTATATATGTGATATATATACATATATATATGTATATCAGGTGAGCGACTCATATATGTATGTGTGTGTGTGTGTGTGTGTGTGTGTGTGTGTGCGTGTCATATGATGGTTTATCAACATACATATGAGAGTAATTATGAGCGACTCATGAAGCAAAAATAGACACATATATGAATTTATATATGTGATATATATACATATATATATGTATATCAGGTGAGCGACTCATATATGTATTTGTGTGTGTGTGTGTGTGTGTGCGTGTATGTGTGCGTGTGTGTGTGTGTGTGTGACTAAGAGGAAGAGGGAAAGGAGTGAGAGAAATGGTGATGGTGGACGCGTTTTGACATAAGCATACTTTTCGATTCAAAATTCCCACTCCCTCACACAAACGTTCTTGATGTCAAGTAGTCCGACTAAAACCTGAAAATCACGCCTGGGAACCGTCCAGACATGAAAGTGGAGAGGGAGTCTTTGAAAGCGTCGAGTGGGGCAGCTGCGGCTGATCTCCGGACACAGGTGTGTGCCAAAATATTCACATGGCCGACATGCAAAAGAATTTCTAAGCAGAAAGGAAAAAACAGCGCACCTGTGAATGTAAGGCAAATTAAAAGACACTTCTGTTTCATATATATACTAGCAGGATAGCCTGGCGTTGTTCGGGTTTAATGAAAGCTTTAAAACTAATCAATGGTTCTGGAGCTCAGACTTTTTGGACGTTGGCACGAAAGACTAAAAAGCAATAGTTATTTCCAATTAAAGATAAACCGTAGACTGAAAGAAAAATGAATGGATGTAAGTCAAATTTTGATTTCCTGGTATCGATATCAAATAAGTTTTTTCGTCGTAAACTGAATTTTGAAGGCTAAATAAGTTCTCTGAATAAATGGTACCATGGCTGAGACTAAGAACTACAATTATACCTACTTAGAGCCAAACCCGAAGCAAAAACTAAAATAAAAGGGCTGAAAAAATAGACACACAGGCAGATAAACATACACACACACAAACATCTTGCCTTTTATATATATATTATCAATTTTCTGCACTATTGTAAGAACTGCAACCTTGAAACTTTTGAATATCGTTTCTTATATCTTTGTCTATGAGGGTATCAAATTTGATTAAAATCGGGCCACTCGATTTTTTCGATTATCGATTTTCAATATTTATCGGAGGTACCTAGACAAAGACCTAGCTAAGAATACTCGCAGACGCTTTTTAGTACAACTGGGTAAATTTTCAAGAAAATCGGTTCAGCCGTTTCGGAGTCTATAGGTAACGGACACACATACAAACAGACATACACACACACACACACACACACTGACAAAGTTCCATTTATAAATAAGTTTAGATTAGATTAGATATATACACACACAGATATATATATATATATATATAGAGAGAGAGAGAGAGAGGGAAAGAGAGAGTGTGAAAGAGATGAAGAGGCTAGTTAGGTAGTGAACACACGGAGATAGATAGATAGATAGATAGATAGATAGATAGATAGATAGATAGATTAGCTACCTAATCCCCATTGCAGACGCCTGCTCAGGCACACTCGTGTTTGCTCAACACCCATAGAGCCCACCTGCAGTTTATACTGCAACTATGCAGAGCGGACGTTAGTTACAGTTACAAGCATGAGCAACAGTCCAAAAATCCAAGATGCTCATGATGGTTCACGGTCTACATATATACATATATGCGTACATAATGTACAGACTAACATAGATAGATAGATAGATACTTTTTCATTGGTGTTATTTTTTTTTTTTTTTTTACGGGAGGAATAATTCGTTACTGGCTGAATGATAAATTGCGACGAAAACAGCAAGAAGATGGACGCTAATTTGAATATCGTCCGATATGATCAGGCTGTGATTCATACTATCAGATAAATGAATTTTCACTTTGGTATGTATTTAGACAGTCTATGTACGCTACATAAGTCAGCTCAATCAAAATAACCTCATCAGTAAAAAGTGACTTAGTCGGAATTTATGCGTGAATGGCATCATAATAATCAAAGCAGCGATATCTGGAAAATAAATCTTAAATTGTATATATATACAAGCCTGTTTCACTGTATCACAGCTCATCAGTGCAGCTAGACACATCCACTTGCTACTGGCCGGGATCGAAACTCGACTGATTTGGTGTCAGTCGGATTCGCTACTCCCCAAGCCATAGGCGCATGGAAGCAGAGAACGGGCATTTTAACGTGTTGTATATAAACAGTGTATACACACGCCAGTCACCGAAAGAACTCAATTCATTTCTGAAGAGTCACGCTTATATAAGTGGAAACTGCTTTTTAAATTTTCTTTTCTAGAGAACTCAATCGTAATGAGAGCATAACATATTAGTCATCCACATACAGGCCTGTTTCGCTGTATCACAGCTTATCAGTGTGGCTAGACACATCCACTTGCTTCTGGCTGAGATCGAAACTCGGCAGATTTAGTGTCAGTCGGATTTGCTACTCCCCAAGCCATAGGCGCATGGAATCAGAGAAGGGAAATTTTAACGTGTTGTATATAAACTGTGTATACACTCGCCAGTCACTGAAAGAACTCAATTCATTTCTGAAGAGTCACCGGTCTGGAAGAGGTTACCCCAGCATGCAGCACCTTTTGAAAGTGCCTGGAAACCATACCACAGGTTGACACAAGCCTTGTGAGTGAAATTGGGTAGACGGATCTCTTTGAGGAGCCTTCCATGGATTAGGCTAGCTCAAAGTCACAAAGCAACGTTCTCTCTCCCAGAAACTGTGACTAAAGTCCGCTCAGCATGATTCCAGTATAAACCATAGATGGGTTCAGTCGTTGTTGAAAAAACACAAGTGTGCCTGAGCAGGCGTCTGCAATGGAGATTAGCTAGCCAAATACGGCTAGCCAGCCATTATATATATATATAGTGTATCAATAATGTATTGTTAAATATAACAGACAATGAATGTCTATTGTGTTTAATCATGAGCCGTTCTAAAAATTGTATTTTGACTTTAATTGCAGGTGAAAATAAAGACAAAAACTTGTCTAACATTTAGAAATTTTTTTTATTATGCTGGTTCTAAAGTTTCTGCTCACATGAGCCGTTTTCAGAGAGGTTACAGGACGTTAACATAAAGACATCTATCATCAAAGATCATATATTTACTTTAATATTTATATATTATTGTCATCAGCAGACAGATCTGTGTTGCTGTATCACAGCTCATCAGTACGGTTAGAGATCCGAATCCCAGGATTGAAACCCGACCGAATTGACATCAGTCGGCGATTTTAACTCAGAGCTTTTGACGCTCAATAGAGTAAGGCGGACTTTAGCAGTGATAAATCCAGGAGAAGATCTGGTAAATAATCCCAATGTATCCTAGTAATATTGGGTTAAATATTAAAACTGATCCAGCAGAGAGTTGAATGTAACTTTAATTTACAGAACAGATATTTATTGCATATGTAAATTCAGTATTTTACATTTGGGAAATAACTATTTCTACAGGTTCTAAGAAGCTGCGTTAGTGACCCCAGCCGTTTTTCTTCCGGGGTTGATAACGCGGGTTCTTCGCACCAGTAAAAATAGCTATTCCTCAAATGTAAAATACTGAGTTTACATATGATATATATATATATAAGACAAACTTTTTTTTCAGAGCTACAAAGGTCAGATGTAAAGGCGAGTCATGATAGCTATTGTTCTGAAGGCTCACAGCACAGAAAAGAAGACCTCCAGCTTTTATCAGCAAGGGGATAATTTTTAACAACCACATGGATCCCTGAAACCGCAGATATCTCGAGCTGTATAATATTATTTCCCTGTTATATACTTAATTACACATGACAGATTTTAATTACATAACATATAATAATTATAACAAAATACTTTAAGAAAATTTTTGACATAAAAAGTTCGTTCTTATTATAAATCTTGACAGTCTCAATAAGAGATTCACAATAATGACCAATAATAAAATAGAAGGTTCACTCCCGCCTAGCTTGGTATTTACCCAAGCATCCCGACAAAGGCGGGGTGTAGCACAAGGCCGTTCTTTCCGTGGAGACGCATTGGCATGGTCAAAGACACTTTTCAGAAGCTAACCCGAGTACAGAAAGACAGGAAAATCTCATTAAAAATAAAGAAAAGATTGCTGGATTGCTATGTGATACATGTCCTTCTGTATGAAAGTTAATGCTGGACGATCTCATCAAGGATGAAGGAGAGGCTTGAGGCAGAAGAAATGTGGTTTTACAGAAGGATGCTAAGGGTACCATAGACGGATGGAAGTGAATGCTGGACAATCTCATCAAGGATGAAGGAGAGGCTTGAGGCAGCAGAAACGTGGTTTTACAGAAGGATGCTAAGGATACCATAGACGGATGGAAGTGAATGCTGGACAATCTCATCAAGGATGAAGGAGAGGCTTGAGGCAGCAGAAACGTGGTTTTACAGAAGGATGCTAAGGATACCATAGACGGATGGAAGTGAATGCTGGACAATCTCATCAAGGATGAAGGAGAGGCTTGAGGCAGCAGAAACATGGTTTTATAGAAGGATGCTAAGGATACCATAGACGGATGGATGTGAATGCTGGACAATCTCATCAAGGATGAAGGAGAGGCTTGAGGCAGCAGAAACATGGTTTTACAGAAGGATGCTAAGGATACCATAGACGGATGGAAGTGAATGCTGGACAATCTCATCAAGGATGAAGGTGAGGCTTGAGGCAGCAGAAACGTGGTTTTACAGAAGGATGCTAAGGATACCATAGACGGATGGAAGTGAATACTGGACAATCTCATCAAGGATGAAGGAGAGGCTTGAGGCAGCAGAAATGTGGGTTTACAGAAGGATGCTGAGGTTACCATAGACGGATGGAAGTGAATGCTGGACAATCTCATCAAGGATGAAGGAGAGGCTTGAGGCAGCAGAAATGTGGTTTTACAGAAGGATGCTAAGGATACCATAAACGGATGGAAGTGAATGCTGGACAATCTCATCAAGGATGAAGGAGAGGCTTGAGGCAGCAGAAATGTGGTTTTACAGAAGGATGCTGAGAATACAATGGACGAAGCACATGTGCAACGATGATGCAAACGAGAAGAAAACGGATAATAAATATCAGGAAGAGACAAATGATGTTCCCGGGACACATAATGAATTGGCTCGATAGAACTATAACTTCTATTCTAACAGTTTCTTTTCTCGCATTTCTTGATTGTGTATCTCTCTTCCAGCTCCAGCCAATTTTAATCATCGAAAATTTAAATGCAATGTCAATAGTTATCTACGATCTTCCTGATTAGGCTTCCAATGTTCTCTTTATTTTTATTCTTTCCCACTCAGTAACCTCTTGTGTCTTGGTGGCATTACTGCTTTGTATGGGGTGTGGAGAATCTAAAATAAAACAAGTAAAAAATTCAAATACCTGTAAAGTGTTTTGGCAGAGGATGAAAAATGCGACACGGAGATCCAAAGACGCATTAGCATGGCAAAGAAGCATTTCAGAAGCTAACCAGAATACTGGAAGACAGGAAAATCTCATTAGAAACAAAGAAAAAGTGCTGGATTGCTATGTGATATCTGTGATTCTGTATGGAAGTGAATGCTGGACGATCTCATCAAAGATGAAGGAGAGGCTTGAGGCAGCAGAAATGTGGTTGTACAGAAGGATACTGAGGATACCATGGGCAGCGCACATGTGCAACGATGAAGTTTTGAACTCCAATAGAACTCTAAAGAACTCCTATGAACTTCTCAAGAACTCATAAGAACTTCTATCGCTCGGTTCACACTCCACCCACGTCTATTGAACAGGTGAAGAGGCTTATCCCTTGTTTACTGTTTAGGATGTGGTTTCCGGTTTTTCTCTTTTCCAATCTTTTCACTCTTACGCATCAGTGGCGTTTTCGCCTTGCTTGGGGTGATATGATTAAAAAAAACAAAAAAACTTCCTGTTAACTCTTATTAATATAGGAGGGAGAGTCCATTGTCTGAGGAATATGTGTGTTTCCCCATAACTCTCTCTTTTAGGCTTAAAATCTAGCATCTCAATTTCTTTTAATTTAAAAGAGCTTTTGTCTTTGTACATTTTCCCAAATCCTCTTAGAAAATATTCGTGAATCTATCTTTTAGTTTACTCAGCGTTTCTTTAGGTCCCAGCTTTTTCACTGACGAGAAATTATTTTTTATTGAATGAATTAATAGGCCAATTCTATAGTTCAAGCAATTCTAGCCAAACGACGCCTAATAAATGCAATGTTTTAATACGTAAACACCTGCTTGTTTTTTTTAGTTTTACCCACGATGTTACACAATTTTAACAAATATTCATTTCTTGACGATATTCCTTTTGCAACTATTTTGTTTTTTGCTTTTTTTTGTGTTAGGCTTGCCATTTCTGTTCCAATGATTTTTATCTATAATTTTACTCTCGCTGCCAGTGTCAAATTGAAACCTCATTGTAGCGTGATTCATTTTTACCGTCACAATTTTTTTATTATTTGAACTTTCCAGTTCTTTAGCTGGTAGCCCTATTTCAGCAAGTTAAGTTTTGTATTTCTTTTGCTTTTTCGATTTTCGGTAGCTTCTCTTATGATTTGTTTTTCCACGATTAAAACATTTTTTTTGTTTTAAATAGACAGTTCTTTCTAAGATGAAGCCTCCCATAGCTTGGTAATATTTCTATTTCGGATTTTTGCTATGATACTACTGTCTTTTTAACTACTTGTACTCTTGAAGTGCCATTCTATTCGATTTTCGCTGTATCGTGCAATAAATTGACAATTTTTGGCACTCTTCCGCAACTGTCTGTATATCGTTAACTTTAAATCCTGTTCAAGATTCGTAAAGATTCGAATTTTCTATTTGTCATATAACGCTTATTACAATATTTTTGTGGAGATAAATACACCTCTCCAGAATATGACTTGGACTCGTCCAAACAGCATATATACTGACGTTGAGAATCATCAGGAGAAAGTAAGCCGGGAGCAAACCTTATAGCCTTACTACAGAATTCAGTAAGATTACGTCAACCACAAGTGACATTATATTATTCTATGACAGATCGAAGGTTGGTTCTTGTTGTAATAGTTCCTAGACACAATAAGATATAATATAATAAAACAATTAATAGTCTATACTGTAATAAAAGTTATCTAACGGATACAAGGTTCGTTTCGTACTGTAGATCTTAGGAACTTTAGCATCCGATTTTTTATGAACTGTCAACTTTTCACTCAAGAGAAACACTTTCCGGCCTTTATTTGACATATTTGAATGGTAAACATCACAACTCTTGTGTTACATAAGTAAAATTTATCACTTGTTTTTTTCTGGGTTTAACCAAAGGAAACTATCAGAAACCAAATCTTCAGATAAAGATGTATCAATTCTAAACGTTTAAACATTTTTTTTACCTACCGGCTTGCGCATTCGAGTTACTTAAAGAAAAAAGAGGTCTGTATCAGGCCCCGAATCTGCGTTCTCCTTTCGAGGATAAACCACCGTTTGATTGGCACTCGGCTACCCAGAGCGTTACGTCGAACCAAGATTCTATAAAGCTTTCTAAAAAATGCATCTCAGCTCGTTCAGATCTCAAAAGGTCATCAATTAGTCAACTGCCATACGTCATACACGCTTTGGGCGATCATGTCTCGAAAGAGACATGACTGACTGGGCAGAAGATTATCCTGCAGTAGGTTGACATTGCTTTCTGCGGTGATTGGTTGCCAGCTAAGGCTATAGAACTCGATCTTTCCTATTATTTAACCCATAACTGGAGGGAAAAGACAGATTAATACATTTCCCAAGGGTATTTGTGCGTAAGGAATTCAACTGGAATTCGAACTCATCAACCCGATTTGTCGTTCCGAGTCGATATCCACTGCACTACAACGCACATCCTCCATATCTGAAAGGCCATATCTGATCGATTTTGTCTCCGAAACGTAAAATCATTTCTAAGGAATCAATTGATGCTTTTTATCCGTCATTACTTTCGTCTACTCCAAAATGTTATTTTGTGGATACCCATGTTTGAGTAGACGTCTTGTTTTTTTAGTGTGAATTACATCTATGGGCTTGCACATACCAGAGACTTAATAAAGAAGCCTTGACAATAATTAGAAACATCATCTGGCAATCCAGCCCATCCGATCTAAGAACTTATGATCCCATGTCCGACATTTAAGTCTGAGATTGAAATATCAAATCAAATCCACGAAGACACGGATCAACTTTAGCGAAGGCCGAATTGGATCTTGTTATAACAAAAATCTGAATTTCCAGAAAGAAAAGAAAAAAATAACGACGATATGTCACGTCGCGTTATGGACACCCGATACGAAATCCGCCATCTAACATCCGGGCATCTGAGATGAATTCCTCTATTACACATCCGGGCATTTTTTTCTCTCCGGAGCACGAATGGCAGAAAGGAAAAAAAATGAACAATCGAAAATACAACAAAAGAGAATGAAAAATACAATGTCCATAAGATAACAAGGTTTTGACCTTTTGTTCACAGGCGAGCGAGAAAAAGATAAAGAGTAAAAATAGGTAGAGTGAGTGTGTGTGTGTGTGTGTGTGTGTGTGTGTGTGTGTGTGTGTGTGTGTGTGTGTGTGTGTAGATATGTGCGTGTCTTTCTTTATTAATAAAGCTATGTTTGAAGGGTATGATAGATGGAAATCTGAAGTTGGAAAACGTATGATTAAATTTCCGGTTGGAGGTTGGTCGGTAATGCTCGTTATCAATAACCCCACGGGAAGAAAACAATTGCTCGAGAGGGTCAGTAGAAGGCAGTGATAAAACCTATTAGCCAATGACCAAGTGGTTATTAGATGGATACAGACATATATCGAGAGATATATAATTTATTAGTATGATCACATCGATAAATAGATATAGCTCAATATACTATTTTGGGTATGACCAAGAAGAGATTAAAAAAAGTTCTGGCGCTTGGACATGTAGGGAAATATAAGGGAGGAGGTCAGTCCAAAGAAATTTTAAATAAAATAAGAAATAAACATACGTATACCCCCAACCGGTTTTTGAATAGGAGTTGAAGTTTGTCTCTTGTTCCCTGTTGAGGACTGGGCTTCCGATTCCTTGTAAGGTCATCTTCAACTCTATAATTCTACCAACGTCTACAAAACAAGGAAGCAAAGATGAACTCGTCCGAATCAACCTAAATTTTCTTCATTCTTTCATTGATGAAACTGCAATATAGGTAATTATCAAATATTTATGAAAATCATATGATTAACATGCTATTGTGCAGTATTAACAAAAGAACCATTCTATCATTTACAGTTATTCACTTGGCAATAAATACTAAAAAAAATAGTATGAAATACATCATATTTTTAAAGCACAGGGTGGCCTAATAATTATGGCCGGCAGTGTATATATATATATATATATATATATATATATATATATATATAAAATCTACAGGGTGCGATGAATAAATTGTCGCTATTTGCCTTGTAAAATTTTGCAAAGTAATATTAATAAAAGAACCATTCTGTTTTCATTTACAGTTATTTACTTGGCAATAAATACTAAAAAAAATAGTATGAAATACATCATTTTTTTAAAGCACAGGGTGGCCTAATAATTATGGCCGGCAGTGTATACATATATATATATATATATATATATAAAATCTACAGGGTACGATGAATAAATTGTCGCTATTTGCCTTGTAAAATTTTGCAAAGTAATATTAATAAAAGAACCATTCTGTTTTCATTTACAGTAATTTACTTGGCAATAAATACTAAAAAAAATAGTATGAAATACATCATTTTTTTAAACACTAGGGCGGCCAAATAATTATGGCCGGTAGTGTATATATATTCAGAATATATATTTAAATAAATTATTTATTTCATACTACTTTTAGTATTTATTGCCAAATGAAAATAGAATGGTTCCTTTGTTATTATTACTTAACAAAATTTTACAAGGCAAAGAAGCAAAAATGAACTCGTCCGAATCAACCTAAATTTTCTTCATTCTTCCATTTATGAAACTGCAATATAGGTAATTATCAAATATTTATAAATTCATTTGATGCACATGTTATTGTGCAGTATTAACAAAAGAACTATTCTATTTTCATTTACAATTAATCACTTGGCAATAAATACTAAAAAAAAATAGGAAACATTATTTTTTCAAACACTGGGATTACCTAATAATTATGGCTGGTAGTGTATATATATATATATATATATATATATATAGTTCTTATAATTTTTATAATAATAGCATACTATAACTCAAATGCTATTAAATTTCTGTGTTCAATAGACCATCATCAAGCAGTGAAATGGGGTTCATTTAACTGGTCATATATATATATATATATATATATATATATATATATATATATATATATTGATAAGGGAATTTAAAATACGAAAATTACTATTAAAATAAAAAATGACAGCATATTAGATGATTGTGGCAGATTGGAAGGTTATTATATTTTAAAAGAATTATGGGTGTAAACATTGAATATTGGGGTAAAGTGTAGCAATATAAACCAGACAGGGCGTGTTAATTATCTAAATAAGAAATGAACAAAACTAGCTAACGTATTATTTTTAGATGCGACTAGAATATTTTAAACATAAACTTATATATAGCCTAATGAAAAACTTTAGTCTCAAAGTAATACATAAATATTACATACTAGCAGTATAGCCCGGCGTTGCTCGGGTGTAATGAAAGCTTTAAAACTAATCCATGGTCCTGGAGCTCAGACTCTTTGGACGTTGGCACGAAAGACTAAAAAGCAGTAGTTGTTTCCAGTTAAAGCGAAACCGTAGACTGAAAGAAAAATGAATGGATGCAAGTCAAATTTTGATTTCCTGATATCGATATCAAATAAGTTTTTTCGTTGTAAACTGAATTTTGAAGGCTAAATAAGTTCTCTGAGTAAATAGTATCATGGCTGAGACTAAGAACGACAATTATATCTACTTACAGCCATACCAGAAGTAAAAACTAAAATAAAAAGTCTGAAAAAGGCAGACATACAGGCAGATAAACAAACACACATACAAACATTTTGCCTTATATATATATATATATATATATTTTCTGCACTATTGTAAGAACTGCAACCTTGAAACTTCTGAATATCGTTTCTTATGTCTTTGTCTATGAGTGTCTCAAATTTGATTCAAATCGGACCACTCCTTCTATAATCCGATTTTTCGATTATCGATTTTCGATATTTATCGGGGGTACCTCGACAAAAACCTAGCTAAGAACACTCGCAGACGCTTATAGTACAACTGTGTAAATTTTCAAGAAAATCGGTTAAGCCGTTTCGGAGTCTATAGGTAACGGACACACACACACACAGACATAGTTCCATTTATAAATAAGTATAGGTATAAATCTACCATACGCCCATGCATTGAATACTGCTGCCATATCAGGTCGGATGCTCCTGCTATCCACCTAGGTGTCCTTGACAAAATCTAACGGAGAATCTGTAATGTGATTGATCCTAACTTGGCAGCTCAGATACATTCACTTTCTCACCAGCTCAATGTGGCTTCCGCATGTCTCTTCTACAAATACTTTCACGGCTTCTGCTCCGATGAACTCAGCTCACTGGTGTTCCCTATATATAAATTTACTCGATCCACAAGATTAGCAATTAGGTCCCACCATTTTACTGTAAAGCAAATAAATTGTAAACCCAAATTCTACTCCATCATCTTTTCTTGCACTTCCCGCCTGTGGAATTCCCTTTCATTTACTTGCCTTCCCGATAGCTACAATCTCCAAGAATTTAAATGTAAAATCATCTCCTATCTCACTAATCTGCACTCTCTCTCTCTCTCTCTCTCTCTCTCTCTCTCTCTCTCTCCCTCTCATGCTCCTTTCTCCGTCCACTGCACTCTACTCTCATTAGTATTTTCATCCTTCTCTTACCCACTTTCTGGCCCCCTATAAACAGTCACTCTTTTTTAGAACTTTCCTCCTATGTAACCCCCTGCAAATCAGTGGCAGTAAAATGCCTTGCTTGGAGTGATATGATTTTATTTAAAAAAAAATAGTCAAATATAACCTAAAAAAGTTGACTTCCTAGATGTTACTCTAGATTTAGTTAATAGTGCATACTCACCCTACTTGAAATTTAGGGATAACTCTATCTACATACATCCTAAATCAAATCACCCACTATCTATTATTAAACACGTAAACACATCCTGTTGAACACAGAATAAACAAGAACTCCTCAGCTGAAGACATTTTTATAAACATAGTCAGTACTGCAATATTGCCCTAAAAAAGTGGCTATAAATGCAATGATATTAAATATTATAAGCAAAAGAATAATAATACCAAATATAATAGAAATAGAAAAATAATTTGGTAAACGCCACCATTTAACCAAATGGTTAGTACTAAGTTAGGCAATAAATCCTTAACCTAGTTCAGAAACACTGATTAATAACCCCCTTAAAAAACTTTTAATAAGAATACACTGAAACTTGAAATTATAATCTTGAAATGATAATAAAAAACCACAACAATAAAATTCTAAAAAGATATAACAAAATTAACAATTATAACCACCCTATTATAAATAACGACAACAATACTAATACTTGCAACTGTTGTAACGAAAACGATTGTTCTCTGCAAAAGATGCCTTACTAATTCCATAGTATACCAAGCGACCATTTTCATTACAGAAAATCCAAATCATATCTAATATTGGAAGTACTACGAACAATTTTAAGGCTCGTTTTTATCAGCATAAACTATGCTCTAGTACTAAAATCTATAGTAACTCAACTTCACTTTCCAAATACTATAGGCAATTGAAAGATGCAAATAAAACTCCTACAATAAAGTGTAAGAAATTTACAAAAGCTAGAAAATGTAAATCGTTACATAAAATATGTTTTGTTTGCTTACAAGAAAAAATCCTTATAATTAAATTCCCCAAAATGTAACTTATTAAACCAACGTAATGAAATTACAACTTAGTGTTACCATAAAATTATTCACACTCTTAAATATATCTAATTTTTTTCAATTTGTTTACTATTTGCTATAATCTATAAACCTTTTCTTTTCAGTTAATTATATGTACATTAAAACTAAACTTTATTAATTGTTACATTGCTGTGTTTTATCTACTAGTCATCTCTATAGTCTAGTTCTACTACATTTAAAATTTAACTTTATGGCCTTACGTCTATTTCTTACAAATCGTTTTTTTATATTAACAAAACCCATTACGACTAATAATTATTTTTCATTATTGTGCTTATTTTTTTATTTTTAATCTTGTCGCATCTAAAAATAAGATATTAGCTACAGTTTCGTTCGTTTTTTATCAGATGATTGTAGTGGAGTGGTAGGATATTATATTTGAAAAGAATTGTCGATGCAGACCAGTGAATACTGAGGCAAAGTGTAGAGATATAAACCAGACAGGACGTATCATAATGTCAAAATGACACGTCCAGTCTGGTTTGTACCGCTACATTTTGCCCCAATATTCACTGAACTGCACCGACTGTTCTTATAAAATATAATAATCTACCACGCCACTGCAATCATCTAATATGCTGGTATTTTTTCACTGCCGGATGATGGGGTGCTGAACACCGAAACTTAATAGCTTCTTGGTTGAATTATGCTATAATAATATATATATATATATATATATATATATATATATATATATATATATGTATGTATGTAATGAATTATTTTTTAACATTATTTTTACCGATACTCGTATTTGAGTAGATATTCTGTTTTTAATTAAACAGTATTTTATATTTATATCTACCGGCCTGATTATTTTACGATAAATTTTCATTACGAAAATGTGTGCTATCCAGCAGGATTCGAACCTGCGACCCCTATTTACATAGGGGAAGCTACCATTTGATCTGGTACTGTCTTAACCACTCGACCTTGAATAGCCTCCTGATCAGACGAGGTTTTTATCATGCCTATATAAGACAATTTTCGATTTTACCGTAAACAAACTATATCTGCTCTTAAATGTATCGTAATGTCAACAAATGTAAACATGTTACGGAAATTAACGAATTTTAACGAAACTTGGTTATATGCAACCGACAATTTGTAATGAATTATTTTTTAACATTATTTTCACCGATACTCGTATTTAAGTAGATATTTTGTTTTTAATTAAACAGTATTTTTATATTTATATCTACCGGCCTGATTATTTACGATAAATTTTTATTACAAAAATGTGTGCTATCCAGCAGGATTCGAACCTACGACCCCTATTACATAGGGGAAGCATACCATTTGCCATTTGATCTGGTACCGTCTTGACTACTCAACTATGAATAGCCTCTTGATCAGTATATATATATATATATATATATATATATATATATATATATATATATATATATATATATATATATATATATATATATATATATATATATATATATATATATATATATATATATATATACTACCAGCCATAATTATTAGGCAACACCAGAGTTTTAAAAAATTGACGTATTTCATACTATTTTTGAGAATTTATTGCCAAGTGAAAAATGCCGGTCATTGTGACCGCTCGCAAACCAGCCTGTGTGCAGTGTGAAGAGACTGGTCAGCTCACTTCTTCCTGCCTAGAGATGAAAGCATCTAGAGTACTGCCTCACGCCGACCCAAAGATCTTAGCTATCCATTTTTAGGCTGTCCTGTCAAATTTGATTGGCTCTGAGCAGACTTGTGCTCTGAAGGGTAAAACTATTCAGGACAATCTTCATTTGGTATGTTTTATCGTCGATCAAATCAACAGTGAAACCGTGCTGATGAACTTAGATCAGTTCAAGGTATTCGATGAGTTTGACCGATGTTTCGGCCAGCGTTTTCGGGCCATACATTTGCACCTGGATTTGAATTCTGTATGCGTCCCACGCAATAGATAGATAGATAGATAGATAGATAGATAGATAGATAGATAGATAGATAGATACTAGTAGAGACTATGTGCTTTTGGAAGTCAATAGGGTACGATCAGAATTCTTTCTATTGTTTCGCTTTATTCGTCAAGATTGTTCGCTTTCACTTTTGTTTTATGTCCTTACGTTGGTGCCTTCCCTTTGCAAGTGAAAAGCTAATCCGGTCCTACGCGGAGTATTTACATAGTGATATCATCTCGTCCAGATATCCGCCTATGCTGATGAGGTTTCGGTTCTTGTCTCGAGCAAAACCGAAATTGACTAAGTCGGTAAAAAAATTCAGAGTGACACGGGCCAAGATCAGTCGCAGTAAACCTGTTTAACATGCGGTTGAACGCGTGGAAGGGTGTTTCTCTTCTCAAGACTTTTCTCTGGGTGGACTGGCCGGTCAAGCTACCTGGCGTCTGGTTCGGCCCTGATCTCTTGCTGGAAAGAAAGTGGTCGGAGGTGCGGAAGAAGGCCGAGGGCGTAGTTCGTCTGTGATATCGAAAGAATCTTTCCTTAAAAATAGAGACGGGAGTATGTGTTTTGCGAATCTACCCAATTTTCCTTAACTGACTCTCCGTGCTTCCACTCCCTTATTGCATACTAATTCAGTTAAACAAAGTCTTGCTTCCTTCTTGTAGGGAAGCAAGGCTCCCAAAATGTATCGGGAGATCTCTTGCTTCCATTATTCTGAAGGCGGTCTGAGTATACCTAGCGTTAATATTCGTCAATATATGCTTGGCATTGTGTTTCTTGATCGAATGTGTTCGCAAGGAATGGCGAATTCTGGAAAGAAGACGCCAGTAAAAACTTCCCGTCCCTAAGAAATGTGCATGCGTGCGAAGAGGTGGTCCACTGTTTACACCGAGGCGAGTGCTTCTTCTCTCGTGAATGCCAGTTAGCCCACAAGTTCCTCTTACGGGAAACAGATGGCCTCTCCGACGTTCAGGCGTTGTCTCGTAAGTTATTATACCAGGTATTAGTGAGAGGGTCGGCTCAAGATTGTCTTATTGAGGACCTCGGTTTAATGCTTCATGAAATAATGATGAGTGATGCGAAGGAATCTTTGGGTCGGCAAAAATATTTATTTAATTGACATGGGAAATTTGCCCAAACTGCATTCACTGCGGGAGTCAGCCGGGACTTTGGCTCACGCAAGGTTGTAGTCTCATTGTGCAAGTTTATTGAAGACATCATGGTTCGCATGCTGCGGGGAATGTTCTTTGTTCTTGAGGCCAGTTTTGCTGGGAGCAATATGGTACCGTTGTTAACTTAGGCTGAGCACTATGTGTTTTGTGCTTGCTAGGTGTTACGCGAATCATGATATGGTCGACGCTACAGAAGGAAGATAATACTTATGCAGTTACTTATATAGCTGAATATTAAATGCTACTTTGACGACTAACTCCGTTTTGTGTCTTGCCATATCACAACACCAGGGTTTTTTCCCAGTTCTATGAATTTCAAAAGTTACATTGAGATGGACAGATGTCTGGCTATGGCGTGATATGTCTCACTCATATATATATAGAGAGAGAGGAAATTTAAAATCATGACACTAAGAGATAAATTCATTAGAGCTAATATAATAAATTGGAGCAATAAAAAAATGAAATTAAAATTAAGATTTTAAAATTTAAGGCAGTAAATAGATCACAATTTATAATAGAAAATAAACATAAAATAACATCAGAAAAAAGTAACATTGAGATGGACAGATGTCTGGCTATGGCGTGATATGTCTCACTCATATATATATATATAGAGAGAGGAAATTTAAAATCATAACACTAAGATATAAACTCATTAGAGCTAATATAATAAATTGGAGCAATAAAAAAAATGAAATTAAAATTAAGATTTTAAAATTTAAGGCAGTAAATAGATCACAATTTATAATAGAAAATAAACATAAAATAACATCAGAAAAGAGATCATATAGTTGAAGTAAATTATCAAAGATAGTAAGGTTAATACTGTAAAATGTTTACAATTGTTATAGTTTCATGCCTTAGATTGTGTAATCCTAGCAGGATTGTAAGGTTAATTCTTTAATATGTTTACAGTTTACTGTAGTTTCATACCTTTTAATTAATAAATATTCATTGCCCTATTTTTATAATGAACACTGTTTTAAAGTAATGTTTTGAAAGTTGCAATTATTTTCTTCATTCCTTGTTCATTTGGATATATATATATATATATATATATATATATATATATATATATATATATATCTCCATCCATCCCACATCATGCTCATGGAGAGAGAAATAGCAAGGCAGTGTCAGTTCATGTTCACTCTTTAACAGTGCCTTATTATTTTATTTATTTATTTATTTATTTATTTTTGGGAATAATTATATCATCGACCAGTGAAAAATGAATATATATATATATATATATATTCATTTTTCATATATATATATATTTTTCATATATATATATATATATATATTCATTTTTCACTGGTCGATGATATAATTATTCCCAAAAATAAATAAATAAATAAAATAATAAGGATATTTTTGGGAATAATTATATCATCGACCAGTGAAAAATGAATATATATATATATATATATTCATTTTTCACTGGTCGATGATATAATTATTCCCAAAAATAAATAAATAAAATAATAAGGCACTGTTAAAGAGTGAACATGTGGCAAAAACTTTCATGACTGGTATTAAAGAGAATATATATATATATATATATATATCAGAAAAAGTGCAGGAAACTGAACGTTTTGTTTGAAGTGTGGATTTATTCTTATTATTATTAATATTACTTGCTTTTTGTATAATGTGTTGAGTGTCCATAATGGTATTTTTGTTGCTGCATGTGTTTCGGAGCCGGGGTTGACTCTCTTCAGGGGGATAGGCTTGTGACTTTGCGGATTGAGATACGTTTGTCTTTCTGATGGTGAAGGATGTCATGTATGTATGGATGGGTGGTCGCTGAGCAGGTCAGAAAGTTTGTGCATGTTTGTTATTTTTTTTTTTTCGCACTCATTAAATCTTTCATTTTGGGAATCATTCAGCTATAATAATAATAGAAGGAAACCTCTTCAAGTCCAAAAAACATCTACATTTGAAATAAAAGCAAATATGAGCTGCAACTCTAAAAACATAATTTATGCTATAAAATGTGATGAATGTGCAAAAATATATATAGTGACAACACAAAGCCTGGATAAAAGTGTAGCCCTGCACAGAAGTAACATTAAACTAGCCAAACCTACACAAATATAGTGGAGGTAAATTCAGAGTAATGCTCATCTACCAAAATGCAGATTATGACACACTCATGATGCAGGAAGAAATATTTATAAAAAATACAAGCCTTCCCTCAACAAAGCAACATGAAAAATCTAAGACACACGCGCACGCACACACACAAAATTCAAATCTAATCTATCTAAATCTAAACTTATTTGTAAATGGAAGTTTGTGTGTGTGTGTGTGTGTGTGTGTGTGTGTGTGTGTGTGTGTGTGTGTGTGTGTGTGTCCGCTACCCATAGACTCTGAAACAGCTGAACAGATTTTCTTGAAAATTTACACAGTTGTACTATAAGCGTCTGCGAGCGTTCTTAGCTAGGTTTTGTGTCGAGGTACTCCCGATAAATATCGATAATCGAAAAAAAAATCGGGTTATAGAAGGATTGGTCCGATTTTAATTAAATTTGATACACTCATAGACAAAGACATAAGAAACGATATTCAGAAGTTTCTTTCGGCTTGGAGTTAAAATGTCTTTAATACTGTTGAATTCTATTCTGGGTGAGCCATTCATTTTTTTTTTTTTGTTTTGTTCGTTTTGCCAAATTTTTGCTTGATTTTAAAACTTTTTATGCTTAATTGAAGGATTGATTTTGTTTTCTTAGAAATTTCATTGCCTGGACTCTTGTCTTAGTTTGCCATGCTTTCCTCTTCTCTGCTGGCTGGTTGGCTAGCATCCAATTTCCACATTCTGTGATGAAAAAGTTACAAATATTTTTTCAAAGTTCAGTAGCTTTGTTTTCGGCTTAGAGTTAAAATGTCTTTAATACTCTTGAATTCTGTTCTGGGTGAGCCATTCATTTTTTTTTTTTGTTTTGGTCGTTTTGCCGAATTTTTGCTTGATTTTAAAACATTTTATGCTTAATTGAAGGATTGATTTTGTTTTCTTAGAAATTTCATTGCCTGGACTTTAACTAAGTTAAAACTTAGCAATTCAACGTTTTCCCATTTTTTTTCAATCGGATCGGATGGACTAAACGATCGCCCGGTTCACACTCCACCCACATCTATTGAACAGGTGAAGAGGCTCATCCCTTGTTTCCTGTTTAGGATGCGGTTTCCGGTTTTCTCTTTTTCAATCTTTTCACTTTTATTTTTTTTTTCAATTGGAGTAGATAGACTAAACTATCGCCCGGTTCACACTCCACCCACGTCTACTGAACAGGTGAAGAGGCGCATCCCTTGTTCCCTGTTTATGATGTGGTTTCCGGCTTTCTCTTTTCCATTCTTTTTACCCTTACGTAGCCCCCTGCGCATCAGTGGCGTTATCGCCTTGCTTGGGGTGATATGATTTAAAAAAAAAAAATAAATATATATATATATATACTGTAATAGTTGTTACAATGGTTTATAAATTCATAGTATCACTACACAAACATTTTCGCGTTTCGAAGCTAGCCATGTATCTGGGCTGTTTCTTCTTCAGGTGATTTAGTTGAAATGAGAATTATCTAGTTGAAAAGACGTTTATTTGTGTTGGATTTGTTTTTTATGTGTTAGTGGGGTTGATCTGTAATTTGAGTTCTGTTGACCTTTTTAACGTCTTAGGGTTAAGTGTTTGTTGGTGGCTAAGTTCCGGATAGGTTTTCCTATTTATCTTGTGTGGGTTTAGGCTGCTGGCGCCGTGCGTGTTGTTATTTGGTTTAGGGGTTGGTAGGTGTTGTTTTGTTTTGGGGCTGGTTGCTTCTTACTTTAATTTTGGTTATTTTGTATCGGGGTGTGTGTTTTGTTTTGTTTTTTGTTTTTTTTTTTGGGGGGGGGGGGGTTTCAGTGTCGATATTTTCATTTATTTTTCTACTATTTTGCTGTAGCTGCACTTTTGTTGCTGGTATGGTGTGGGGTTTGTTGTTTTTTTCTGTTTATTTATAGGGTGGGTTGTGTGTATTTTTGTGTTTTTTGGGGGTGTTTCGTTAGCGGGGTGTTTATTTGTTTACTTAAATTTTAGCGAGAAATATTTGCGATGTTTGCATAGTACTGCTAATTCGTCTCTACGGTTTAATAAATCGTTACTGTTGGGGTACTGAAGAATGTGTAGCT
The DNA here is from genome assembly GCA_037127315.1 of Ascarosepion bandense. Taxonomy (NCBI): domain Eukaryota; kingdom Metazoa; phylum Mollusca; class Cephalopoda; order Sepiida; family Sepiidae; genus Ascarosepion; species Ascarosepion bandense. The sequence goes on along the minus strand of JBBBDQ010002117.1, from coordinate 1,272,748 downwards.
TTTCACTTCGACATAAAGAGCAGATGTCGTTAAGTGAGTTGCAAATTCTAGTTTTTTGTAGGATTTTCCATTTTACTTTGGGTTTCTGTTTTGAATCCTTTAGCTTCCAAAAGTATGTACAAAGGGATGTTTGGTTTCGGTATAAGCTGTTTTTAAATGAGGTTAGGTGCAAGTACCAGCGCTGCTTAAAAGTATTCTCAGTTGATCCGATATTCACTTTATTTATAGTTGGATTTTCGATGGATGTTATGCTGCATTGATAGATTATTGAGTTTGTTTTACATTTATTTTGTAGTGGGCAGTTGCTAGGGTTTCTACAATTGCACATATTTTCGTTGTTGTGTTTGATTGTATTTTGGTTGTCGGTTTTATTTTGATCTACGTGTTGATTTAGGATATATTTGTTATGGTTTGTTATGATTTTTTCTAGGTTGTTTGTGCAGTTGTAGCTAAGTTTGAGTGTATTTTTGTTGAAGATTTTACTGAGGGGGTTATTTGTTGGGAAATGTTTTTTAATTAAGGTCAGGAACTTTTGTCCTAGCTTGGTGTTGATCATTTGGTTGAAAGGAGGTGTGTACCAAATGATTTTTCTGTTTCTAGTTTTCTTGTTGAGGTTATTGTTTGTTATGTATTGGATGTCTTTGTTTCTGTAGCCGCTTTCTTTTAATGACTTGTTGTCATTAGAGACCTTTGTGTTTGCTGAATATTTCTTTGTTGGACGAGTTTTGACTGATTCTATGTTTTGTGGAAGAGGGTATATGTTTGATTATACTAGGGGGTGGTTTGACTTTGGGTGGATGTATCGTGGATATTCATTGGGTTTTATGTATTGTTTGTAATTGTTGTTGACTAAATCTAGTGTGATATCGAGGAAGTTTTCTACTTTTAAATTTGTGTTAACTATAACTTTTAGGTTTAAATCTTTGAATTCTCTATGTATTAGTTTTCTGATTTTGTCTGTTTTAAAGAGTGTGGAGTTTTTTACTATCATTAGACCGTCGTCTCTATATAACCCTATGTCCTGTGTGTTAATGTCTTGGTGTGCGGTGAGATTGTACAGTGTAAATAAGCCGATGAGATCGGAGGACTCGGCGGAGTCCAGCGCACCCATTGTGATGTCAAATTGGTTTACAGAGTTATTTTTATCCATTGTTCTTGGTTATGGATAAGAACAGATGTCTTGGTAGCCATTATAGATATTAGGGCCATAAGACAATGGTAGAGTGCTAGGCTACGGTGTGGGTTCGACCTCCAGCCGAGTACCTAAATAGTACTCGATGCCTCTCTGCTGAGTGCTTAATAGAGTAGGATCGAAGGTAAATGAAGAAATCCAGGGATAGGAGTCGCGCTTACCCCTACCATAAGGTAGCAGGGAAAGAAAAGGGAGCCTTCGGATCACCTTAGACGTAGCGGTCGACCAACTTACTTCCTAAGTTATTAGAACCTTGAATAAGTTTTCGCTCTTTTCCAACAGATGGCGATCACAGAACAGTGTGCGTGAAGTTTCAGATGGTTACGCATCTATAAGGAAGTATTATAAGCAAGCTTGAAATTCAGTGTGTATCATTTCGCCGAAGTGTAAAAAACTTTTTTTTCATAGAGTTAAACATATCAAATTTCGTGCCAAAGAAAATGTATTTGCTGGGTATTTTACTGCACTATTTTATTCAAAAGAAATCTGCAGCTGAAACATCGTATCCTTGTTGAGATTATCGGCGAGCATGTTCTGTCAAAACAAGATGCAGACACTGATTTAGACGCTTCAAAAATAATGATTTCGATGTTGAAGATAAAGAACGCTCTGTCGTACCGAAAAAGTTTGAAGACGAAGATCTGGAGGCATTATTTCATGAAGACACATGTCAGACGCAAGCAGAATCATTAGAAGGTTGATCACACAACAGTCTCGAAACGTTTGAAAGCGTTAGGAATGCTTAAAATGTAGGGACATTGGGTGCCGTACGAGTTAAAACCGAGAGACGTCGGACGGCGCCTTGTCACGTGTCAACGTCAGCTCCAACGGTAGACAATGGAAAGAATTTTTGCATCGTATCGAGACCGGCGATGAAAAGTGGATGCACTATGATAACGCTAAACGTAGAAGATCGTCTGGTAAACCCGGCCATGCATAAACAGTGGCGGCAAAGCCGAATATCCATGATTCGAAGCTTCTGCTCTGCATTTTATGGCATCAACTGGGTGTAGTTTATTATGAGCTGCTCAAAACGACAGAAACCAACTACAATCGATGCGTTTGTGATTTTGCAACATGGCAACGATATATATATATATATATATATATATATATATATATATATATATATATCAGCATGCAGTGTGGGAATAGAAGAATCCAAAGGAGTATTCTGTACATACAGTGGCAGGATAACTCTCTAAGAGAGCTCTAAACATATATGCATATAAATGCATATAGAGCAAATATGAGAAAAATTAAGACAGGCACGTTATTTCATGGTGAATCGGAAGTGGGGCCTATTTCAGGCGAACCGTCTTCAGCTTCCGTCTTTATTTAACAAAGGATTTTACAGGAATGAGATTCACAAAAACCTAAAAAAGCGAATAGAAATAACGGTCGCTCCTTTAAAAGAGAAAATTTAAGAAAAATACATCAGTTTGGCGAACACATACACATATTCATACACAATCATATATACACGCAACATATAATCAGATGACACGCGTAGCGGCCAATGTCAAAAAACGTTCGAAGATACATTCGTCTAATATTTAGGTTGCAGACCCGTGGATTTAAAACGTAAAGAAAGTGGGTTAGGTGAGAAAGAGAGAGTGACATAGAAAGAGAGAGAGAGAAAAAAAAAGAGAGAGAGAGAGAGCATTAAAAGAAAGGTTAAGTATCTTGAATCGTAAACGAAAAGAGAAGAAGAAAATAAGAAAAACGGAGCAGAGGAATAAATTTAAATTAGAAAGAAAAGTTATATATATATATATATATATATAAGTTCGATCCTTACTGGGTATCCACTACTAAGCTACGCTTCCTCCAAGGTTGGCCACAGAGCTAACAACCCTGCCCTATAAAAAACAGTTTGTAACAGAAACAGCAAAAAGGCTGCCCTACACACTATTGGTGGAAAAGTTTTATATATATATATAATGTACGAGGGTACGTAAAAATGTGCTGACAGTTTGCTAGATGCGAGATATGACAAGTGTATGGCGATCAAAAGAGACGTAATCGTACAACCTTTTCCGGTAAGGGGAAGAAACCCTGAAATACATGACATCTTAAAATACACAAAGAAATTGTCATAAAAACAACTTCAAATTCACCAAAAAAAAAACAAGAGAATTATTTTAAAAATACGATGACAAGTTGACTCGCATTAAACTTTTCGGTTTTCGATTTTAAATGTAGTTTTCACTTTATAACTTGCCAGCCTAACATCTACAAGTCTTGGAAATATTTTTAAAATGCTTTTGAAACTTTATAATTTATTATGAGTAAAAAAAAAAAAAAAAGTTTTTTTTTAATTTCATTATTTATGGAAAAAATGATTTTGTTCAGACTACAATGTCCTTGATTTGTATTATTTATTCAATGAATTAGAAGCTCATCTAATTAAATAATGTCATAGATTTATTGCATTTATTATTTTACTATTCGGATCAGATTTTCGGTAAAAGGGGGATAAATTGTTCAGAAAAATAATCCATTATTTACACTGCCCATTGAATCCAGCGCTTGCCTAATAAAACCAATTTTGCCTTCGGAATTGGCTTTTCGTTTAAGGGTGTTTCTCTTCTCAAGACTTTTCTCTGGGCGGACTGGCCGGTCAAGCTACCTGGCGTCTGGTTCGGCCCTGATTTCTTGCTGGAAAGAAAGTGGTCGGAGGTGCGGAAGAAGGCCGAGGGCGTAGTTCGTCTGTGATCTCGAAATAATCTTTCCTTAAAAATGAAGACGGGAGTATGTGTTTCGAGTGGAGTATTTTTACCAACATTTTTGTTTTAAATGATTTTAAAAAATAATTTCATTTGTGAATAAGTTCTGTAAGGTTTCATTTAAATCCGACGATTATTTGATTTTTGCAAGAATTTACAAATTAATGTGTTTGTCACCGGGAAAAAAAAGTGAGTTCTGTTACGTTTTCCATTGTAAATTCTCGTAACGATTTGGCTCCCCGCTAACGAAAATAAAAAAAAGATTTTTACGTTTTTTTTACCAAAATTTCGAACGTGTTAGAAAGGATTTAAAACTTTGGAAAAATAATTAGAAAATATTTTGATTGTTCCTCTTAATAATCGCATAAACATTTTGATGCAAAGAGTTCGTTTTTATTAATTTTGGGACCTTTTTTTTTCAGACTATGCTGTTTTTTCAGCGATTTAGTGGAAGAACTTACTTAAAACTGGCCCGATAAGCTCCAACTTCTATCAAGTGACCAAAATATTACCAACTATAAGAGCGCATAAGCAGAAGGCAGTGTAACAAAATTAAAGTTATGTTAGAGTGCAGATATCTGTTGCTTTAATACATAGCTAAGAATGTTTGTTGTGGAGCAGCGATTATCGGCTCCGAGTTCGAATCCCAGTTGAATTCGTTGCATTCATTTACGCGCAAATACTCTTGGGAAAGATATTTATCAATCTCTTCCCTCCAGCTGTGAATTAAATAACAGGACAGATTGTGTTCTAGCCTTGGTTGCTAACCAGTCTACCGCATAAAGTAATGGCAAACTACTGCTATAAAATCTTCTGTCCAGTGAATCATGTCTGGAAAGAGACATGATCGCCCAAATGTGTATCATGCATGGTACTTAACTGACTGCGATAAGAACAGACTCCAATAGATAGATAGATAGATAGATAGATAGATAGATAGATAGATAGATAGATAGATAAAGAAGCGATTGAGATAGATAGATAGATAGATAGATAGATAGATAGATAGATAGATAGATAGATATGGACATGCCGATACCTCTGTGTTGACGGCAAACCTAGAATGTACAAAACCGAAGGAACTCCATAGAAAATATAGTAAGAGAAAGCAAGAAGAAAGGACAAACTATTAGCTAAAAAAAAGCAGTCAACAAAAAGTACACAACTCAAGGGGTGGACTGCAAATTTTTGACGTCAGGATCAAGCACGTGTATAAGTTATATTCTTTAAGTAATGCCTTAACAGACGACAAAAATTTTGACACATCGACATCCAAAGAGGCATTGGAAAAACGAACGATGCCGCCAAAACGCTAATCAAGTTATGAAGAAACAGTAAGAATCGTAAGAAATAGAGAAAAAGAATTGAACAGCTATTTAATTGCAGTCCTTCTATAATGACAGTGAATGTTGGAAAATTTTCACGCAAATAAAGTGGGGACATAAAGCGACGGATGTGTCTCTACAGAAAGATACTGAGAATCCCATTGGCAGAATATACGATCAAGGAGAAAATCACAAGGAAAATGGGGTAAAATGGACAATTATAATCTATCTAAACTTATTCATAAATGGAACTTTGTCTCTGTGTGTGTGTGTGTGTATGTGTCTGTGTGTGTGTGCCCGTTACCTATAGACTCCGAAACGGCTCAACCGATTTTCTTGAAAATTTACACAGTTGTACTATAAACGTCTGCGAGTGTTCTTTGCTAGTTTTTGTGTTGAGGTACCCCCGATAAATATCGATAATCGAAAAAATTGGGTTATAGGAGTGGTCAGATTTTAATCAAATTTGATACATTCATAGGCAAAGACATAAGAAACGATATTCAGAAGTTCCACGGTTGCAGTTCTTACAATAGTGCAGAAAATCGATAACATATATATATATATATATATAAAAGGCAAGATGTTTGCGTGTGTGTCTGTTTATCTGTCTGTATGTCCTTTATACAAATCCACAATTTTTATCCGATTCTCTCCAAACTTCACACAAATATTCTTTAGGCTGAGTCTGAGCTCCAGGATCATGAATTCGTTTTAAAGCTTTCATTACACCCGAGCAACGCCGGGCTATACCGCTAGTTTGAGATATACAGTTTCAATTTCTGCGACACAAAACTCCATCAAGTACAAAAATTTGAATATCCAAGAATACCGCCGTAATCCTTCGCTTTAGTTCATCTTTTGCGCTACAAGGAATTTTGTTGGTCTCTCGCTCATCTGCTCCCTACACATTATAATCAAGGAGAGTACAATCTGAGGAGTAAGGTGGCCTGATATAAAAATAATATGCTTGCTAAAATTCTGACATTCATGACTGGGTTCTCCTGTTCTTGTGGCAAGGTGCAAAATTCTTTTGTCAGACATAAAGTTTTTCAGCAGCCACCCTCTTGACCCAGGGCAGCACTACCTCCTAAAAGAAACTTGACGTAGACATCCGTGTTGAGTCTGATGCCCTACTGGAAGATAAATAGCGACTTAAGGTCGCCATCACTAGTGATCACTCTAAACACCATGATGTTGACTGAATATATCATCCAACCTTTCCCGAATCCTCTGAACTGCCCTCAGATTAAAAGAGAGTGATAAATGTGACACCGAAATCCGGAACTGGAATAGTTAAAACGAGTTAAAGTTAAAACAAGATATAAGAAACAGAAAAATTTGGTTTAAAACAAGAAAAAGTAATGAACTGCTATACAGGGTGACCATAAAGTTCGCGTGCACTTTAAAAAATTATAACTTTATTTGTACTTTCGATAGAAATAATTTGTAAAAAGGATTAGAAAGAAGTAAATCTATATTTTTAAAGTTTTTATTGAAATTTTATTTAAGTTTCCATTTGTTCTCCATCATTAGCAATACAAAGGGTAATACGATTTTACAGTTCACGGAAAACATTTGCCAACTGATTTACTGTAATGTCTGAAATCACATTAGTTATTTTAGCTTCCAAATCTTTAAATGAACTAGGTTTATTTGCATACACAATTGTTTTCACATGTCCCCACCCCATAAAAAAATCTAATGGAGTTAAATCTGGTGAACGTGGAGGCCAATAAAATGGCCCACCCCTTCCGATCCATTTGTTAGGAATTTCCTGCAACTATCTAGCACACAGGACAAAGAGACAAGGAGCTCTATCTTGTTGAAAGGTTAAACTTTATAATATTTTTACAGATTATTTCTATCAAAAAAGCAAATAAAGTTATATTTCTTATAGTGCAAACGGACTTTAAGGACACCCTGTATTGTAACATTCCGCCTATATGACAGTGAATGCCGGATAGTTTTCTCATAGATGAAGACATGGCTTGAAGCAAGAGAAACAAAGAATAAGTAATGAACTGATATGCAATATCTATCCGCCTATAAGACAATGAATGCTGGACAATTTCCTCACAGATGAAGACGAGGCTTGAAGCAAGAGAAACAAAGAATAATTATTGAACTGATATGTAATATCAATCCTCCTATATGACAGTGAATGCTGGACAATTTCTTCATAGATGAAGACGAGGCTTGAAGCAAGAGAAACAAAGAATAATTATTGAACTGATATGCAATATCTATCCGCCTATAAGACAATGAATGCTGGACAATTTCCTCACAGATGAAGACGAGGCTTGAAGCAAGAGAAACAAAGAATAATTATTGAACTGATATGTAATATCAATCCGCCTATATGACAGTGAATGCTGGACAATTTATTCATAGATGAAGACGAGGCTTGATGCAAGAGAAACAAAGAATAAGTAATGAACTGATAGATAACATCAATCCGCCTATGGAACAGTGAATACTGGATCATTTCTTCATAGATGAATAGGAAACTTGAAGCAAGAAAAACGTTGAACTGATATATAATATCCATCCGTCTACATGGCAGTTTAGGCTGGGTAGTTATTTCGCTGATGAAGTGTAGACTTGAAGCGACAGAAAGATGATTATAGAACATGTATTTTAATAAAATGTTTTAATAAAAATGGAGGAAAGTGGACAATTATAATTAGAAAGAAACAATTTAAACCCGGAATAGATAATAAGGAAAGAAGGTTTTGGAGAATATAAAACTCACAGGTCAAATTGATGGCAAACATTTAAATGCAATGCCAGTCGTTATTTAGTTATATTGGTCACTATTCTTCTATTGTTCTCCCTCCTTAATAATGCTTCCCTTTTTCTTATTATTTCACAATCAGTCACTCCGTGTGTCTTAGTGGCTTTGCATGGGGTGAAATGCTTAAGAAAAAAAGAGAGAGAAAGCGAATAAGTTACCTTATAAGTTAGTCTAAATTTATTTATAAATGGAACAATGTCTGTCTGTGTGTGTGTGTGTGTGTGTGTGTGTGTGTGTGTGTGTGTGTGCCTTACCTATAGACTCTGAAACGGCTGAACCGATTTTCTTGAAAATCTACACAGTTGTACCATAAGCGTCTGCAAGTGTTCTTAGATAGAATTTGTATCGAGGTACCCCCGATAATTATCGAAAATCAATAATCGAAAAAATCGGGTTATAGAAGGAGTGGTCCGATTTTAATAAAATTTGAGACACTCATAGACAAAGACATAAGAAACGATATCCAGAAGTTTCAAGGTTGCATTTTTTACAATAGTGCAGAAAATCGATAATATATATATATATATATATATATATATATAAAAGGCAAGATGTGTGTGTGTGTGTGTGTGTGTGTGTGTGTGTGTGTGTGTGTGTGTGTGTGTGTCTGTTTATCTGCCTGTCTGTCTGTATTTTTTCAGCCCTTTTATTTTACTTTTTGCTTCGGGTTTGGCTCTAAGTAGGTATAATTGCAGCTCTTAGTCTCAACCACGATACCATTTACTCAGAGAACTTATTTAGCCTTCAAAATTCAGTTTACGACGAAAAAACTTATTTGATATCGATAACAGAAAATCAAAATTTCACTTACATCCATTCCTTTTTCTTTCAGTCTACGATTTCGCTTTAACTGGAAACAACTATTACTTTTTAGTCTTTCGTGCTAACGTCTAAAGAGTCTGAGCTCTAGTACCATGGATTATTTTTAAAGCTTTCATTACACCCGAGCAACGCCAGGCTATACTGCTAGTATTAATATAAAGTGATGGCGGAAAGGGACTACAAAAATTTCTTAGTGCTACAAAAAGCTTGTAGCTCAAATGGGCCGTAATCGACAGATGCATAAAAAAAAAGAAATAGGTGACCATACTGTAATCGCATGGATGTAAATTCTCCACACATATCTTCGATCATCTTTATTTTTTTGTTTTGATATAAACTTTTGTAGTTCTGGATCAAGTGAAATGTCAAGCCTTTAAATAAATATTCTGCCTTTTTTTTCCCGTTGTTTTCGACATTCAGCTCACCGGAAGTTCCTCTATTTCCGAAAAACATGTCTGCGTTTCTTCTATTTTAGTTTCACCTATGAATCGTTTACCTCATTTATTTTCTTTTCTTTTTGTTTTTTTTTTTTGTTTTTATTCCTTTTCTTTTATTTGGGAAGTATTCTTATTTTCTCTTGTGTATTCTTTCTTTCGCTAAGTTTTATTTACTGCTGGACATTCGATGAAAATAGAAAAATAAAACCTCTACGAAGATTTGACTTTTGTTTCGCTGATTTCCTGTTCGGAAAAACTCGCCAATTTCCGGAAGAGGAACGCGGATTTCCTCATAAATGCGTATAAAAATCTGACCTTTATTCTCCGGGTCATTAATCATATCTCTCTCTTTTCTTGCTCTCTCTCTCTCTCTCTCTCTCTCTCTCTCTGTGTGTGTCTCTCTCTTTCCCTCACCCCACATACACATGTATATACATGCACAGACGCATATACATGATACGATGGATAAACTGTCGTCCAAATTATGCAAAAATGAAAAAACACTAGAAATTCCCTTTCTTCCACTCTCTATCTCAGTATATCTACTTTTTATTCCTTCTCTCTCTCTCTCTCTCTCTATCTATATATATATATATATATATACATCTCTCCTCCGCTCTCTCTCTATATATATATCACTCTCTCTCTCGTATCTACTTTTTATTATCTCTCTCTCTTTCTTTCATCCTCTCTACCTCTCTGTCCCCCTTTCTCCCCCTCTCTCTTCTGCTTCTCAGTATATCTACATTTTATTATCCCTCTTGCCTTTCTTTTATGCTGTCAACCTATCTTACCCTCGTTCTCCCTCTCTATCGCTTTCTCTCTCTATTCTTCTCTGCATATCTACTTTTTTTTCTCTCTCTCTCTCTTTACCTCTCTCAACTTCTCTCTCTCTCTCTCTCTCTCTCTCTCTACCTACCTATCCAATTATTTCTTAGATTTCTCTTAATTTCCTTTTATATTCCAAGTCGCATACGGCAGGTGGTCGCTCACTAAAGGCTCATATTCATGACCTATTTACGCCAGGAACGTATATTCCACTCACCAGAATGTGCATATTAGAATTTTACCACGTAATCTGGTAATAAATAAATGAGAACATAAGAAAATGACCTAATTTTAAAGGAATTTATTCAGCATAATTCATTCTAAAATTTTAAGAAACGTATTTACAACGGTCAACAAGAAACTAGAAAATTATTCACAAAAAATATTTATTAAGTGAACTTATTGCTTTCTTTTTCGTGCCTGTACTAAAATATGTAGGTTGGAAAAATTCGCGACGTATACGGCTTCCCTTTTGTTCTTAGAAGTGAGTGATAGCAAAAGAGAATCTGTTTTAATACATAGAAAAAATAAACAAAACAAAACATGCAAAAAACTGACAGCGATCGTGGGTGGGGGATAGAGAAACAGAGAGATAGAGATAGATATACCCAGATAGAAATAGAGTAGATAGATACACAAAAAATAAAGGACGAAAAAAAAATAGACATTTGAGAAAGGGACATAATTGTGATTTTCCCAATCCCTGAATTTACCCAAGTCAGTACAGAGACTGCGATAAATCCCTTGAACATGTCAAATGCAATTGTACAAAACAGCCGATATTTCACTATGAGTTAAACTCAAGCAATGTACATTTCAACAGGAAATAACAGTTTCATACAACACTACAATTACAAAAGAATGAGGAAAGGTTCCTTGCTTAGATCAAAGCAAAATAAAACAAATTACTCATTTGGATTCTCCTAAGTTCGCAGTGTACGACCAAAATGGAATTTTTTAAAGCGGTCGTTTGATCAGTGGTTTTCACTCGTTGATGTTAGTCGCTGGTCTTAAAAAGTATACGGTTTCAGTTTTTTCTTAGAAGTGAGTGATAGCAAAAAAGAATCATCTACGATTATACATGAAAAATAATATACAAAAAACTGACAGTGATCGTTGGTGGGGGGGGGGGTAGAGAAATAGAGAGACAGAGATAGGTATACCCAGAAATAGAGAGACAGAGATAGGTATACCCAGATAGAAATAGAGCAGATAGATACACAACAAATAAAGGAACGAAAGAGATAGACATTTGAGAAAGGGACATAATTGTGATTTTCCCAATCCCTGAATTTATCCAAGTCAGTACAGAGACTGCGATAAATCCCTTGACCATGTCAAATGCAATACATGTTGTGCAAAACAGCCGATATTTGACTATGAGTTAAACTCAAGCAATGTACATTTCAACAGGAAATAACAGTTTCATACAACACTACAATTACAAAAGAATGAGGAAATGTTCCTTGCTTAGATCAAAGCAAAATAAAACAAATTACTCATTTGGATTCTCCTAAGTTCGCAGTGTACGACCAAAATGGAATTTTTTAAAGCGGTCGTTTGATCAGTGGTTTTCACTCGTTGATGTTAGTCGAAGGTCTTAAAAAGTATACGGTTTCAGTTTTTTCTTAGAAGTGAGTGATAGCAAAAAAGAATCATCTACGATTATACATGAAAAATAATATACAAAAAACTGACAGTGATCGTTGGTGGGGGGGGGGGGGTAGAGAAATAGAGAGACAGAGATAGGTATACCCAGAAATAGAGAGACAGAGATAGGTATACCCAGATAGAAATAGAGCAGATAGATACACAACAAATAAAGGAACGAAAGAGATAGACATTTGAGAAAGGGACATAATTGTGATTTTCCCAATCCCTGAATTTATCCAAGTCAGTACAGAGACTGCGATAAATCCCTTGACCATGTCAAATGCAATACATGTTGTGCAAAACAGCCGATATTTGAACGTGAGGTGAACTCAGGCAATGTACATTTCAACAAGAAATAACAGTTTCATACAACAATACAATAACAAAACAATGAAGAAGTGTTCCTAACTTAGATCAAAGCAAAATAAAACAAATTACTCATTTAGTTTCTCCTAATTTAGAAGTTCGCAGTGTACGTATAAAAAGGAATTTTATTTAAGTGATCGCGTGATCAGTAATTTTTATTCGTTGATGTTAGTCGCTGGTCGCGTTCTGGATGTGATCGCTCATTGAGGGTCAATTAACATTAGTAAATTGTCCGTGCATAGAAAAACGGTCCTTAACAACAGGTGGTCGCGGACAAAGAGGGTCACATACGGCAGGTTACACTGTCTATATGCATTACTCCTCAGCAAAGAATTGAGTTCTTTCAGTGAGGGGCGTGTATATACCCCACTTATATAGAACACGCTAAAATTCCCCAGCTCTGAATCCATACTCCTATAATCGGTTGAGTTTCGATCCCGACCAGAAGCAAGTGGACGTCTAGCACACTGATGAGCTGTGATACTGCGAAACAGGCTTGTATGTGAACGAAGAATATATATATATATATATATATATATATATATATATATATAATTAGCTGTTATTGCTGTTCTTTTTTCAGTCTTTGGTTACCTAGACATTCTGACATTAAGTGCTTTTGAAGTAATGATTGGTGAAGTAACAAAAGAAGTGATAGGAATGAGGGTGGGAAGAATAAAATAATTAGAAATTAAGAAAAAGAAAAATACACGACAAAAACATGTAAATATATAGGGGACAGAACAAAGGAAGAACGAGAAAATAAATCGAAAGAAAGAAACGAGAAGCATTAGAAAAAAAGAATGAGTGACTGATAATCTGAAAAATAATTTGAAGTCAGTAAATCAGAAGTAAAAGCGGAAGTAGAAAAAATAATGAAGAAAAATCGAGAAGGAACGATAAAAGAACATAGCTTAATAAGTGAATGATAATTTGGAAAAATTATTTGAAGGTAGGAAAATTAGAAGGAAAGGCGGAAGTAGAAAAAATAATTAGGAAAAAACTCGAGAAGGAACGACAAAAGAACATAGCTTAATAAGTGAAGGATAATTTGGAAAGATTATTTGAAGGTAGGAAAATTAGAAGGAAAAGCGGAAGTAGAAAAAATAATTAAGAAAAATCGAGAAGGAACGACAAAAGAACATAGCTTAATAAGTGAAGGATAATTCGGAAAGATTATTTGAAAGTAGGAAAATTAAAAGGAAAAGCGGAAGTAGAAAAAATAATTAGGAAAAAACTCGAGAAGGAACGACAAAAGAACATAGCTTAATAAGTGAATGATAATTTGGAAAGATTATTTGAAGGTAGGAAAATTAGAAGGAAAAGCGGAAGTAGGAAAAATCGAGAAGGAACGATAAAAAATCATAGCATATTATGAAATACGGGAGTAAAACAAGAGGAAAAGATTTAGGGAGAGGGAGAGGTTTGAAATAAAAAAAAAAGCTGAAAGAATTGCAGGGAGAAAAATGGAACGGAATGGAAAAGTAAAGATATTTGGTGGAAGGAAAGAATAAGTTAACAGAAAAAGAAAAGATAAATGGGGAAAAAAAACTAAGTAAAGAAGTAAGAAATGGATGCATTAAAATGAATGTCAGGGAGAAATAAAAAATGAAGGAAGGAGGACAAAATGGAAGGATGATAAGAAGGAAGAAGAAGTGAATCGAAAGTGTCGAAAACGCAAAATGGGAAGGAAGGAAGGAAGGAAGGAAGGAAGGAAGGAAGGAAGGAAGGAAGGAAGGAAGGAAGGAAGGAAGGAAGGAAAAGAATATTGCTTAAACAAAAGTAAAAATACGAAAAATAATCAGAAATGAATAGATTGAGAAGAAAGAATGAAGGAAACAAAAAGAAAGAAAGAACAAAATTTACTGAGTGAGAAAGAAAGAAAGAAAGAAAGAAAGAAAGAAAGAAAGAAAAATGTTACAAAACTGACAAGGGAAGAAGCGAGAAAGAAATAAGAAAGAAAAATTGAATTAAAAAATTAAATTAGATAAGAAAAGCGAAGAAAGAAAGAAAGAAAAATGTTACAAAACTGACAAGGGAAGAAGCGAGAAAGAAATAAGAAAGAAAAATTGAATTAAAAAATTCAATTAGATAAGAAAAGCGAAGAAAGAAAGAAAGAAAGAAAGAAAGAAAGAAAGAAATTGAACACACTGAAAAAAAGTTTGAGCAAATAAAAAAATACACCGTGAAAAAATTTAACAAAATAAAAAAAGAAAGAAAGCAGCTACAAAACTGACAAAAACAGAAGGAAAAAAGGAATGAGAAAGAAAAACAGAATTTAAAGCATTAAATTAAATAAGAAAGAAAGAAGAAGAAGGAAAGGCCGAATAAATAATAAAATACATGGAGGAAGATATTTAACAGAAAGAAAGAAAGAAAGAAAGAAAGAAAGAAAGAAAGAAAGAAAGAAAGTAATGAACACACTGGAAGGAAAGTTTAATAATATAAAAATACATGGATGAAAAAACATAAAAGGAAGATAGAAAGATAAAAAAAAAAAGAAAAAAGAAAGAAATGAAAAAATACACCAAGGAAAAAATTTAACATGTAAGAAAGAAAGAACAAATATAAAGGAGACGTAAAACCCCGAAACGGATAAACGAAAAGAATCAGAAAAGGACAAGGAAAGAAATATACGAAAACAAATAAAAAGAATGGCGGCTTATTTTATACATGCAACATGATGGCGTTGGGTTTGAGGATAATCGACATAAAGCTTTTTAAAAAACTGTCAAGGTTCGTCACTGTCCGTTTAAAATGACTTTTAACATATACATTAATTTAGAATAAGACGAATGCTGGTTGAATATATTGGCGAAGGTTGAATAGGCAAAAGGAACTGAAACGAAGAAAGACAAAAAACGAATGAAAAAAATGATTTGAAAGCAACAAGGAAAATGTACGAACGAATGAATTTAATTAATTAATCAAAGAAGAAGAGCAAAAATCTAGAAAAAAAAGAAAAGAAAGGAAAAAATGTCAAATGAATAATGAAATACATCGAGAAAAAAATTTAACCTTCAAAAAAGGAAATAAAAGAAAGTCCGAATAGATAATAAAATATATCAGGCAAGAAAGAAAGAAAGAAAGAAAGAAAGAAAGAAATTATTAGTGAAATCTATCCAAGAAGTATTTTCAGATACAAGAAAAAGAGAAAAGGCTAAATAAATAATAAAATACATGGAGGAAAATATTTAACAAAAACAAAAAAGAAAGAAAGAAAGAAAGAAAGAAAGAAAGAAAGAAAGAAAGAAAGAAAGACAGAAAATGCTGAATAAATAATAAGATACGTGGAGGAAGATATTTAAGGAAAACAAAAAAAAGGATGACATTTAAAAGAAAGAAAGAAAGAAAGAAAGAAAGAAAGAAAAGGCTAAATAAATAATAAAATAGATGGAGGAAGATATTTAACAATAAAGAAAAGAAAGAAAGAAGAAAAAGAAAAGGCCGATAAAATAATAAAATACATAGAGGAAGACATTTAACGAAAAAGAAAGAAAGAAAGAAAGAAAGAAAGAAAGAAAGAAAAAGGCCGAATATATAATAAAGTACATGAAGGAAAATATTTAACAGAAAAGAAAGAAAGAATGAAGAAAGAAAGAAGAAAAGGCCGAATAAATAATAAAATACATGGAGTAAGATATTTAACTAAAAAGAAAGAAAGAAAGAAAGAAAGAAAGAAAGAAAAATCTAGATGAATAAAGGAAAGAAAGAAAGAAAAAAGAAAGAAGGTCAAGGAAGGCTGAATGAATGAAATATGTCGGAGTAGAAATTTAACAGAAAGAAAGAAAGAAAGAAAGAAAGAAAGAAAGAAAGAAAGAAAGAAAGAAAGGTCGAATTAATAATGAAAGACATGGATGATTTGAGAAGTGATACCATCAGGAACGTAACAGATGAAACAATGTACGTCTAAGAATAGAATCTTGAGAGACGCCTGCATTAATACAAAGAGATCGAGAGGAATGGTTATTCAAGATGACATTCATCTCGCGATTTTACAAAAAATTGAATTATTAAGAAAGATCAGTTCAAAAATTAGTTCAAGAATACCATAAACCTTTCAACTTTCGAATAAGACTAATTAACGAAAACATTAAAAAAATTTTAAATACGTAAATATAGTCTTTTGATAATTAAATGTTTATTATTAATAAAACATTAAGAGAACAATTACCATTTATTTTTTCTAGTCTGGGAGACCAGAATTTGGCTAGTACTATAAACTCGAAGTACATTCTCTTAACGGTTTACAGATCTTGGGGTGATTAGATGTCAAAACGTTGCACCGGTTAACTCGTAAAAACGTCTCTCTGAATGATGGTCGTATATTTAAAACCTACGGAAACAATTTAAAATACGGAAACTTTTCGCATTAGTTGTGAAAATTCTTCTAAGCAAACTTTTCTCTCTTTGTACACATTCATATTTCCTTTGTTCTTCGTCTTTTTTTTTTTTATTTTTTTATCATTTGTCTTTCTTTCATTAATATCTAACTCTCGTTTGTTTTTTTCCCGCCTTTTTCTATCATGGCTGTCAATTGTCAAAATTTTAATGGACTCTACGTCCCATTCGAAACGACAGTCACTTTAAGCGACGTCCCGGCTGACAAGATGCCAAGTTAACATGGACAAAGTGCCTGCACCGAATATCTATACCGGTGATGGCGGTGGTGGGCCAATTTCGAAATTTTACTGCTTTTTGCTTCCGGCTTTTTCCGAAACTTCCCAGCAACCACAAGCGGTTTTTAGTCCAGTGCTCTTGCACATTAGCATACATCTGGGTTATCTATTTATCTTTCTATCTATCTAATTTTTATTTTATTTTATTGCTTTGTGTTGCCTTGGGTGGCCGGCGACCATGTCACTCGATTCAATTCCCGTTATTCTTATTTAACTTCTCTCTTTGGCATCTCTCTTGTCTTGTCTTGTCTTGTCTGGCATAAGATAATAAAATATGGAGCACTAAATGAGGACTGAGTTCACTAAAGTAGTAATTGTCTACTGGACAACATTGCAAAGTATTCCTACACTCTATGGCTACTCACTTTTCGCTTGTTTTCTCCACGTTTCTCTCTCTCTCTCTCTCTCTCTCTCTCTCTGTGTGTGTGTATCTCTCCCGTTTTCTGTCTTTCATACTCTCTCTCTCTCTCTCTCTCTCTCATACTCACTCATTTTCTCTCTCTCTCTATCTCGATTGTTGTTTTTCTCTCTTGTTCTCTCTTTCTCGCTCACTTTCTTTATCACTTTTTCTCTCTCGGGTTTTCTATAGCTCTCTCTCTCTCTCTCTCTCTCTCTCTCTCTCTCTTTCTCTCACTCATAAATACGATGAGCTGCTGAAAAGTGCTCTGCTCGAAGGAAACCCCAAAAGGTGACCCAGTGATCAAACATCTGGATATTCTAATTTTTTTCCTAGTTGAGACTGACGACCATATATAAACAATGGCAGACCATTACGTTGTGATATGATTCGTATATTAACGACCTCACCAAAGTCTTATCATCAGACTCGTCGACTCGTATGCAACACAGACCTTCTCCAATTACCTTGACATTTCTTATCATTGGATCACGGCTGTCTGATGCTGACAGTCCACATAGTCATTTTGACACTCCCGTTTTTTTGTGGTCTCGAAATTCCATGTTTACCTTTTTTTATTCATAAATTTATAAGAACTTTTCTTTTTAAATAGACATCTAATCTAATCTAATCTAATCTAATCTAAACTTATTTATAAATGGAACTGTGTGTGTGTGTGTGTGTGTGTGTGTGTGTGTGTGTGTGTGTGTGTGTGTGTGTGTGTGTGTGTGTCCATTACCTATCGACATCTGGATATTTCATTACACCCGTTGCTCGGGTGTAATGAAAGCTTTAAAACTAATCCATGGTCCTGGAGCTCAGACTCTTTGGACGTTGGCACGAAAGACTAAAAAGCAATAGTTGTTTATAGTTAAAGCGAAACCGTACACTGAAAGAAAAATGAATGGATCTAAGTCAAATTTTCATTTCCTGGTATCGATAACAAATAAGCTTTTTTGGTCGTAAACTGAATTTTGAAGGCTAAATAAGTCCTTTGAGTAAATGGTATCATAGCTGAGACTAAGAACTACAATTATACCTACTTAGAGCCAAACCCGAAGCAAAACTAAAATAAAACGGCTGAAAAAATACAGACATGCAAGCAGATAAACAGACACACACACACAAACATCTTGCTTTATATATATATATATATATATATATATATATATATATATATATATATATATCTTATCGATTTTCTGCACTATTGTAAGAACTGCAACCTTGAAACTTCTGAATATTGTTTCTTATGTCTTTGTCTATGAGTGTATCAAATTTGATTAAAATCGGACCACTCCTTCTATAACCCGATTTTTTTGATTATCAATTTTCGATATTTATCGGGGGTACCTCGACAGAAAACCTAGATAAGAACACTCGCAGACGCTTATAGTACAACTGTGTAAATTTTCAAGAAAATCGGTTCAGCCGTTTCGGAGTGTATAGGTAATGGATACAGAGAGGGAGAGAGAGAGACAAAGTTCCATTTATAAATAAGTTTAGATTAGATTAGATTAGATTAGGTGTCTATTTAAAAAGAAAGTTTATTTAAAAACATTTGGTAGAAAAGGCATTTTTCCGGTATTTCTTTTGTTCGTTCTCATAAATAAATTCGAAAAGATTTTCATCAAGAGCAGTGTCAAGAGAAAATACTTTCTTTTGACGCGTTGATTTTTTTGGTGGGTGGGTGGGGTATATTTGTTACGCATTTCAAAAATTATTTTGTTTGATTTTCTTCCCAAGTGTTCCTGCTATCCACCTGGGGGTCCTTGACCAAATCCAACGGAGAATCTGTAATGTGATCGATCCCGACTTGGCAGCGAGGATACAGTTGCTTTCTCAAAGACGCAGTGTTGCTTCCCTGTGTCTCTTCTGCAAATACTTTCATGGCTTCTACTCCGGTGAACTTAGCTAACTGGTAACCCCTATATATGAATTTCCTTGAGCCACAAGATTAGCAACTAGGTCCCACCTTTTACTGTGAAACCAATAAATTGTAAACGCAAATTCTACTCCACCATCTTCTTTTCTCGCACTTCCCGCCTGTGGAATTCCCTTCCGCATATTTGCTTTCCTGACAGCTACAATCTCCAAGAATTCCAATGTAAAGTCAATAGTCACTTCCTGTCTCACTAACTTACATCCTCTCTCTCATACTTATACTTTTTCTACGTCTATCCCACTCATCAGTATTCTCTTCCTTCTCATACTTTCTTCCTGACAACCTCTGTAACCTGTCACTCTTTCTCATAACATTTCTCCTATGTAACCCCCTGCACAACAGTGGTAGTCAAATGCCTTGCTTGGAGCCACACGATTATAAAAAACTTAGTGGGCGACCGTTTGAATACACCAGATACTGTACATTTTTAATTTTTTTAAAAACCCAGAAATGGTTGATAACAAATTACTCAATCAATTGAAACTCTGGAAAAACTTTCTCTTTGTAGTTTCCATAAATATTCTAATGGCAAGTGATCTAATAGTTTTTCCTCCTTGTTGCCTCAACTGAAAACATTTAAGCGAATTACTAGATTGGAAATTAGCTCTCATCTTGTTACTGTTGAAATAACTGGATGCGCACCGCAAGTTCTATTCTAATAGTTTCTTTTCTCGCTTGTGGAACTCCCTTCCGGTTTCTTGCTTCACTGCCGTTTACGATCTTCACAGATGTGAATGCAACATCAATCACTATCTTAGGTCTTCCTGAATCTTGTTCTCTTATTGTCCATTCTCCTCAGTAACATCTTCCCATATTTCTTTGACTTTCGATAACTCTTTGTGTCTTAGTGGCATTATCGCCTTACTTGGGGTGAAATGATTAAAATTATCAGTGACTGAAGAAATTAAATCTATGATTCTAAATCTTTCGAGGCGAATTCACTTGGTTTGTTTATTATTTTATTCGCGAGTGGGTCCGTCTCGTCAAAAATGACGGTAAAATATTTATGTTGATGTACCTACTATGAAGCATCATGTATTAAGACAAAAGAAAAAATATACACCCAACATCCCAAACGTGACAGGAGATAGATAGATAGATAGATAGATAGATAGATAGATAGATAGATAGATAGATATTGAATAGTCTCGATTAGATAATAAACAGTCTTAGATAGATAGATAGATAGATAGATAGATAGATAGATAGATAGATAGATAGATAGATACAACAGAATGAGATAGATAGATAGATAGATAGATAGATAGATAGATAGATAGACTGAGATAGATAGATAGATAGATAGATAGATAGATAGATAGATAGATAGATGAGATAGACTAGATAGATAGATAGATAGATAGATAGATAGATAGATAGATAGATATGAATTAGACTGAGATAGATAGATAGATAGATAGATAGATAGATAGATAGATAGATAGATAGATAGATAGATAGATAGACTGAGATAGATAGATAGATAGATAGATAGATAGATAGATAGATAGATAGATAGATAACAACAGAATGAAATAGATAGATAGATAGATAGATAGATAGATAGATAGATAGATAGATAGATAGATAGATAGATAGACTGAGATAGATAGATAGATAGATAGATAGATAGATAGATAGATAGATAGATAGATAAGACTGAGATAGATAGATAGATAGATAGATAGATAGATAGATAGATAGATAGATAGATAGATAGACTGAGATAGATAGATAGATAGATAGATAGATAGATAGATAGATAGATAACAACAGAATGAAATAGATAGATAGATAGATAGATAGATAGATAGATAGATACAACGAATGAAATAGATAGATAGATAGATAGATAGATAGATAGATAGATAGATAGATAGATAGATAGATAGATAGATAGATAGATAGATAGATAGATAGATAGATAGATAGATAGATAACAACAGAATGAAATAGAATAGATAGATAGATAGATAGATAGATAGATAGATAACAACAGAATGAAATAGATAGATAGATAGATAGATAGATAGATAGATAACAACAGAATGAAATAGATAGATAGATAGATAGATAGATAGATAGATAGATAGAGCCAACTTTCTTCGCTGTAGACAACTTTTTTTTCAGTATAATATTTCCACTTCATTGCAGCTGAAAACCTTAGTCCAAAAAAGTGCAATGGGTCATTCTCTTGGAGGTTAGCATCAGTCATGCAGATAGAAGTTAAAACGAGTTCTCCCAGATCATTAAAAGTGTGTAGTTTTGTTTTTGAAGCGTCAAAATTAACAAGCCACTCTTTATCCCATTTAACAAAATTTACGGGACGTCCTGAAGAGGCCTATACGCATTCAAGATCCTGCATGTACAGACATCAGGGAAATACGAACAGCAACATAAATGGTGATTCCAGGCTAGAGAGAATCGTATGCAATACTAGATCCCAATTCTATTAGCTTTGGGCCTGTTAGCGTGTATAACGCTTTTCTACAGACACAACGTCTCAAGCTTATTGTTTATCTATCGTTATTTATATTGAAAAGGTTCAAATAAGCTCCATTTGTTCATTACACCAGTTCAGACCTTTACACCTAAAACAAGGGATGCTGTTTCCATGGAAAAAAAATTCTTCCATATTCCAAAGGAAAAACAAATCCTCTCAAAAAGATTTCTCTCAAGAACTGGTAACAAAATAGATGATTACTGTCATATCTGAGATGGAGCTGCCCTGTCCACATTTGCCTATCTGGATACTATTTAAAAGTGTCTAAGCGACTTTCTGGATATTGAATTATTTTTTACCTTATCCCACAGATGAAATGTTATAAGTCTCCGGCTACTCCATAGCTATTTCCATAGCATATGTTCTGACGAACTAGATTCTTTAGTTCCACGAGTTAAGACCTTTACAGCTAAGCATCTGTCTACAAGATTGTAGACAGATGCTTCCATTACAAATGTTCTGACAAGGTACAATCTTTAGTTCTATTCGTTCAGAAATTTACAGTCACTCGCTTCTCTATGGCTATTTCGATGGAAAATGTTCAAAGGAGTCACATTCATTAGTTCCACCAGTTCAGACCTTTACATCTTAGGCTCTCTCTACTCTATCGCTATTTCCATGTCAAAAAATGCTCAGACGAGCTACATTCTTTTACTTCCACCAATTAAAACCTTTACAACAAAACCTCTCACTACTCTATCGCTATTTTCATGTCAAATGCTCGGAAGAGCTACATTTTTTTACTTCCACCAATTAAAACCTTTACGACAAAACCTCTCTCTACTCTATCGCTATTTTCATGGCAAATGCTCGGAAGAGCTACATTTTTTTACTTCCACCAATTAAAACCTTTACGACAAAACCTCTCACTACTCTATCGCTATTTTCATGGCAAATGCTCAGACGAGCTACATTTTTTTACTTCCACCAATTAAAACCTTTACGACAAAACCTCTCTCTACTCTATCGCTATTTTCATGGCAAATGCTCGGAAGAGCTACATTTTTTTACTTCCACCAATTAAAACCTTTACGACAAAACCTCTCACTACTCTATCGCTATTTTCATGGCAAATGCTCGGAAGAGCTACATTTTTTACTTCCACTAATTAAAACCTTTACAACAAAACCTCTCTCTACTCTATCGCTATTTTCATGGCAAATGCTCGGAAGAGCTACATTTTTTACTTCCACCAATTAAAACCTTTACAACAAAACCTCTCTCTACTCTATCGCTATTTTCATGGCAAATGCTCAGACGAGCTACATTTTTTACTTCCACCAATTAAAACCTTTACAACAAAACCTCTCTCTACTCTATCGCTATTTTCATGGCAAATGCTCGGAAGAGCTACATTTTTTACTTCCACCAATTAAGACCTTTACAACAAAACCTCTCTCTACTCTATCGCTATTTTCATGGCAAATGCTCGGAAGAGCTACATTTTTTACTTCCACCAATTAAGACCTTTACAACAAAACCTCTCTCTACTCTATCGCTATTTTCATGGCAAATGCTCGGAAGAGCTACATTTTTTACTTCCACCAATTAAAACCTTTACGACAAAACCTCTCACTACTCTATCGCTATTTTCATGGCAAATGCTCAGACGAGCTACATTTTTTTACTTCCACCAATTAAAACCTTTACGACAAAACCTCTCTCTACTCTATCGCTATTTTCATGGCAAATGCTCGGAAGAGCTACATTTTTTTACTTCCACCAATTAAAACCTTTACGACAAAACCTCTCACTACTCTATCGCTATTTTCATGGCAAATGCTCGGAAGAGCTACATTTTTTACTTCCACTAATTAAAACCTTTACAACAAAACCTCTCTCTACTCTATCGCTATTTTCATGGCAAATGCTCGGAAGAGCTACATTTTTTACTTCCACCAATTAAAACCTTTACAACAAAACCTCTCTCTACTCTATCGCTATTTTCATGGCAAATGCTCGGAAGAGCTACATTTTTTACTTCCACCAATTAAAACCTTTACAACAAAACCTCTCACTACTCTATCGCTATTTTCATGGCAAATGCTCGGAAGAGCTACATTTTTTACTTCCACCAATTAAAACCTTTACAACAAAACCTCTCTCTACTCTATCGCTATTTTCATGGCAAATGCTCGGAAGAGCTACATTTTTTACTTCCACCAATTAAAACCTTTACAACAAAACCTCTCACTACTCTATCGCTATTTTCATGGCAAATGCTCAGACGAGCTACATTTTTACTTCCACCAATTAAAACCTTTACAACAAAACCTCTCTCTACTCTATCGCTATTTTCATGGCAAATGCTCAGACGAGCTACATTTTTTACTTCCACCAATTAAAACCTTTACAACAAAACCTCTCTCTACTCTATCGCTATTTTCATGGCAAATGCTCGGAAGAGCTACATTTTTTACTTCCACCAATTAAGACCTTTAAACAAAACCTCCTCTCTACTCTATCGCTATTTTCATGGCAAATGCTCGGAAGAGCTACATTTTTTACTTCCACCAATTAAAACCTTTACAACAAAACCTCTCTCTACTCTATCGCTATTTTCATGGCAAATGCTCAGACGAGCTACATTTTTTACTTCCACCAATTAAAACCTTTACAACAAAACCTCTCTCTACTCTATCGCTATTTTCATGGCAAATGCTCAGACGAGCTACATTTTTTACTTCCACCAATTAAAACCTTTACAGCAAAACCTCTCTCTACTCTATCGCTATTTCTATGGCAAATGCTCAGACAAGCTACATTTTTTACTTCCACCAATTCAAACCTTTACAGCAAAACCTCTCTCTACTCTATCGCTATTTTCATGGCAAATGCTCAGACGAGCTACATTTTTTACTTCCACCAATTCAAACATTTACATCAAAGCCTCTCCCTACTCAATATCTACTCCTGTAGCATATGTTCTGACGAGCTACATTCCTTGATGAAACCATTCCTGACTTTTGCAACCGATTACTATAATTTTAATCTCTTCACGTCAAGGGTCACTCACTGTATAACCTTCTTTTATAAGCTTACGGTTCTCGTTCGATCACCGAAGTTAAGCAACGTGAGCCTGGTCACTACTTAGATGGGTGACCTCTTGGGAATACCAGGCGCTGTAAGCGTTCAGTGACGGATGTGCGTTGTGGTGCAGTGGATGTCGGCTTGGAAAGAGAAATCGGTAAACCGAGTTCGAATTCCAGTTGAGTACCCTGCATTCGCTTAAGCACTGGTACCCTTTAGGAAGGTATTAAACCGTCACTTCCCTCCAGTTATGTGTTAAATAACAGGATGGGGCCTGGAGGTAATCCATCCAGTGTTGGTGTCACAATAAAAACACCCTTCGTAGCCCTGGCGAAGCATCAATTATTCAGCTATTTGACAAGATTATGAATTTCGCTATAAACTGCGCCAGGGTTCCAAATGCACAGGGAATACTGGAGGGGTGTAGTGAGTTCTATCTCAGCCGAAGCCGCAGGACGACGACGATGACAACCTTCTTAGTTTCACAATATTCACTTACTACCACCACCACGTTTGTTCCTCTCACACACATCCGTTATAACTAGTTTGATTTTATCACACTACCTTGAATAGCTTGTATCGGATGAATTTTGGTATATCCTATTTTCCGATCTCAAGTGGAACCATTACTTTGAATCAATAGCTAAATCCACTGCTAGGAAGGTTGGGTCACTGTGTCGGGCCAGAATGTTTTTTCCACCTGAATCTATCCTGCATATATCCAAATCAACCATCCGTCCGTGCATAGAATAATGCTGTCATATATGGTCAGGCGCCCCCGCTGTTCATCTCAGTGATCATAACAGGCCCCCAAAGGAGTATCAATAATGTGATAGGTATGGATTTGGCGGCTCGACTCCAGCCATTTCCCCACCGACGGCATGTGGCTTCCCTCTGTCTGTTCTATAAATATTTTCATGGCTTCTGCTCCAACGAACTTAAGGCACTGGTGCCCCTGCAACAGGTTTTTACTCGTGCAATCAGACTGGCAACTGGGTCTCACCCATTCACAGTTACATCAAAGAAATGCAGACGGCAATTCTACTCCTATAGCTTCTTTTCTCGCACTTCCCGCCTGTGGAGCTCACTTCCATATTCTTGCTTTCTTGACGGCTACAACCTCCAGGAATTTAAATGCAATGTCAATACCCATCTCTTAACCACTTGACTAGTTCTTTCTACACCACCCTGTATATCTTTCCCTTTCTCTCTACCTTTGCAACTGTCATCATACCATCCTTAACTGGTTCGTCTTTCTCTTTACTCATCCTGCACATCAGTGGCGTTACCGCCTTGCTCGGGGTGATACGATTTAAAAAAATGGAGAGAGAGCTTATTAATGTTACATTCCTGTGGTTGTTAAACTAATTGTATCTTAATAAAATCAAGCGGATAGATTTTCTTCTTTCATCCTCACCACTTCATGTTTGTTTGAGTTTTGTTTAACGGCATATCAACCTCTGTGGGTTATTTAATGCCGAAAGGGTGTGGTTTAAGGTATTCTTTTAATGTTCGGTTATAGTGAGAGAGTTGATTTAGACAGATTTTAATGAAAATATTTTGTTTTTATTCTTTTTTATTTTAGAAAACTGAAAATATCTTCTAGTTGTGTATTCAAAAATGTTTTGCTGAGAATATTTTTTCCTTCAAAAATGTGTTATGGTAATAATTTTTCTTCAAAAATGTATTTTTTTCTATAAAAGTCTATTTTTATGTATATATTTCTAAAAAAGTCCATCTTTATACCTTCATAGAGTTTTGACTCCAGTTTAGGGGTTAACTATTAGGGACCATAACAGGTGCTACCACTCCGGGTCAGAGTAGACCTGGGAGCACCAGCAATTAAGAGGTGGCTCCATTCTCCTCACAACCTCCCAATCAGAGGCCTTGCTGCCGGATGCAGTTTACCGTCATGCCCAGGACCCATCACCACTTAAAAGACAGGATTCTTTTCTCTTTCAATTTTCTTTCTTTCTTTCAGTGTTAAGCTTTAGAACTCCCCCCTCTCTCTCTCTCTCTCTCTCTCTCTCTCTGGCTTTGGTTGCATTCTTCAGATCTATATTGGATCTGTTTCAAATCGAATTTAACTATTTTGCTCTCTCTATTTTTATTCATCGCTATGTCATTCATGAAAAATAGCACAAAGAAATGGCAGAGTTCTCCATCCCCTGAACCTACCTACACTACCATCCATTGGCTGAGGACGTCTCTTCAGATCCAACATAGGACTCATTTCACAGAGAAGGAAATGTCTATGAGTACCCCAATACACGGCAATAAGTTCCGATATTATTTAAACCTTCGCCCTCCTATTCTGATGTAGAGAGTGAGAAAAGAAAAAAAACTCGCTTCATAATCACTCTCTTTCACTCTCACTTTCTCTCTCCCCGCTCTCTCTCTGTGTTTTCTTTGGAGCTTCTTTTTCCGTTAACCAGTTTTACATTCCGTTTTTTTTTTTTTTAATTGACTCTCTTGTTATTGCTACTCACGTTTAAGGTGTCGTCCACATTATAGCGTTTTTTTTTTTTTTTGTTTACTTTTTTTTTGCATTTTTTTTCTTGCCAGTGTGTTTAGCCTGAGTGACAGACGGGAGTCCCCGATACGACGTCTGAGAACATTGGTCACAGATGCAAAAGGCGTAAAACGTTGTCAGTAAAAGTTAAAATCATATTTCCCGGCTCGGTTTAATGCAATCATATTCGTTTTTCGTTTTTCGTTTTTCGTTTTTCGTTTTCTCATTTTCTATCGACTGCGCTTGCACGTCACTCTGCATTTAGATAATCGCTATTTCTGATGTGGAGATGACTGTTTATGACAAACTACAGGGTGACTGGAAAGTAACTCCCTATTTTATGCATGATGAACTCTTCCGTCTAACTATAATTTTTACACTACAGGAGAGTCCATCATACATAAAATAGGGAGTTACTTTTCAATCATCCTGTATAAAAAAGGGTGCATTTGGAAATGGAAAAACGTTTATGCAGTATTATAAAACGATTGCTATTATTAATATTATTATAAGAATTATTATTATTATTATTAGTAGTAGTAGTAGTAGTAGTAGTAGTAGTTTCTGAACTTTGACAAGAATCATATAAGATGGTTCTAGTGAGAGTCAAGTGACAAAAAGTCGAGTAATCTAAACTTATTTATAAATGGAACTTTATCTGTGTGTGTATGTGTCTGTGTGTGTGTGTGTCCGTTAACTATAGATTACGAAACGGCTTAACCGATTTTCTTGAAAATTTACACAGTTGTACTATAAGCGTCTGCGAGTGTTCTTAGCTAGGTTTTGTGTCGAGGTACGCCGGATAAATATCGATAATCGAAAAAATCGGGTTATAGAAGGAGTGGTCTGATTTTAATCAAATTTCATACACTGATAGATAAAGACATAAGAAACGATATTCAGAAGTTTCAAGGTTTCAGTTCTTACAATAGTGCAGAAAATCGATAATATATATATAAGGCAAGATGTTTGTGTGTGTGTCTGTTTATCTGTCTGTATGTCCTTTATACAAATCCACAATTTTTATCCGATTCTCACCAAACTTCACACAAATATTCTTTAGGCTGAGTCTGAGCTCCAGGACCATGGATTAGTTTTAAAGCTTTTATTACACCCGAGCAACGCCGGGCTATACTGCTAGTTTACGATAAAAGACCTACTTGCCAAAGTGCCTTTTATCAGTGAAACTACTGAAAAAGCAATAATCTTGACACCAAAAACTATCACAATTCAACACACACACACACACACACACACACACACACACACACACACACACACACATATATATATATATATATATATATATAAACAAAATGAGGTTGAAATTAGGTTGACACTTTGACCGTTAATAATGAAGGAAGAAAGCATATATTCCCTAAAAATAGAAACTACTTGTCAAATTGTAAAGTCAGTCTCTATTGTGATTACTTGAAAGGCACATGCACATCAATTTTATGTTTTTCTAAATCTATAATAAGAAACCTATTGTTTCTTGTATGTGAATGAAAATCATTTACACAGCTCTAATCTAACATTGCCTAACGACGAGATAGAAATCTCGAAATTTCCGTGTCGCAATGTATTTTTTAATTAAAAAACAAATTTAATTATATTTAGCTCTACAATGTTTATTGTATTGAGCACATTTTTTGAAAAAAAAGTAAATGCCAGAGAACTCAAAATCTTAGATCCCCTTTACCTGGATTTTTATATATATATATTAGTCATCCACATACAAGCCTGTTTCGCAGCTCATCAGTGTGGCTAGACACATTCACTTGCTTCTGGCCGGAATCGAAACTTAACCGAGTTGGTGTTAGTCGGAATCGCTACTCCCTAAGCCATTGGCGCATGGAATTTGAGAAGGAAAATTTTGATGTGTTGTATATAAACAGTGTATACCCACGCCAGTCACTGAAAGAACTCGATTCATTTCTGAAGAGTCACGCTTAAATAACAGAAGTGGAAACTGTTTTTAAAATTTCAAAAAGAGAGCTCAATCGTAATGAGAGCATAACATATTAGTCATCCACATACAAGCCTGTTTTGCTGTATCACAGCTCATCAGTGTGGCTAGACACATCCACTTGCTTCTGGCCGGGATCGAAACTCAACAGATTTGGTGTCAGTCAGAATAAATAAATAGACTTTGAAAAACAGTAGCTACTCTGGCATCTACGCATCGTTCATTCAGCAACGAATTAGAACATTCTCAGCTATTGGGCGTGTATAATGATAATATAAAGAAGTGTGCCTCCTTCTACCGAGCGCCCGTAGCTTAGAGGTGGAATTGTCGACTGACGCCAATGCGGTCGGGTTTCAATCCTGGGTAAAAGTAATCGGCTGTCTGACCGTACTGATGAGCTGTGATACAGCGAAACAGATTTGTCTGCTGATGACTATATATATTTTTCAATTTGACCATAACTTGTTTTGTCCATTATCCTTGCTGCGTTATTTTTATCTTTTGATCAATTAATTCAAGCCTCTTTATCTCGCGATTGATCGATTCAGAGTCCGCATCTACTGATAAATTCATCAGCCACTACCCCAAAGCCTCTCAATTATTCATAGCTAATAGCTTCTTCATTTCTCGTTGGCCCGTAAATCGAAATTCAACGTTGTGTGCATCATTAAGGATTTAACATCTGCACCCATCAATTTGCTGTGAAACTGGCCGCCAACCTGTTGTTACCGGTGCGCTGTAAGTAAACCAAACGTTAAAAATTCTCCGATTAGACATTGCTGTGCCAAGACGTTTGTGTTTGTTCGTGGGTTATTTAACAGTCATGGATAAAGTGATTTGTATTTATATATATATATATATAAAAAAGCAGTGTTTTCAAGATATCATTCGGATTGAGACGCTTTTGGGCGGATTGAGTGCATTTTAAAGAATGGCTCGAAAGGTATCATAACAGGGAAGATGAAGTGAGGAGCAATAACAAGACAGGTTTATTCCAGGTTATCTAAATTATTATCTGTCAGTGAATATATAAACCAGCGGAGATAGATAGATAGATAGGTAGATAGATAGATAGATAGATAGATAGATAGATAGATAGATAGATAGATAGATAGATAGAACAGACATACTGAATAGATAGATAGATAGATAGATAGATAGATAGATAGATAGATAGATAGATAGATATTGAACAGACATAGATAGATAGATAGATAGATAGATAGATAGATAGATAGATAGATAGATAGATACTGAACAGACATAGATAGATAGATAGATAGATAGATAGATAGATAGATAGATAGATAGATAGATTATGAACAGACATAGATAGATAGATAGATAGATAGATAGATAGATAGATAGATAGATACTGAACAGACATAGATAGATAGATAGATAGATAGATAGATAGATAGATAGATAGATAGATACTGAACAGGCATAGATAGATAGATAGATAGATAGATAGATAGATAGATAGATAGATTATGAACAGACATAGATAGATAGATAGATAGATAGATAGATAGATAGATAGATAGATAGATAGATAGATAGATACTGAACAGACATAGATAGATAGATAGATAGATAGATAGATAGATAGATAGATAGATAACGAACTCGCGGAGATACTCCTTGGGAAGTGTATAAATTCATCTATTTACCTCTTCGTCAACGGGCTAAATAGTAAGGCAGATTCAGCTCTATAGTCTTGACTGGCAACCGGTCTATTAGACGGAAAACTCTGATGTAAAACCCGAATATCGAGCATACGCTTGTCTGTGAGATTTTTATGATCGCGTTAATTCTCTTGAGATATGCAATGTGTTGAATGCCAGCTTGGATGTCTCTGTCTCTTCATCAGTTTACATCATTCTATTAATATCGCCTCGATCAAAAATCTGCTGAGGTTGACAAAGCGAACCTCACTACCGAGCTTGAGAGCCTCCAGTCCGTGATGGATTGGGAAAAGAAATGGCTCGTAAATTTTAATGCTTCTAAAACGAAGCTGATATTAACCATCATAGACAATTGCTCCTACCCCCATTAGCATGGAACAGGCTAGTCTCCCTGAGAGTAAAACACTACGCCTCCTTAACCTCACACTCTCAGCGGATCTCAAGTGGAATGACTATATCGAAACCATTGCGAAATCCGCTGCCAAGAATGTCGGTTCACTGTGCAGAGTCAGCAAGTTTTTCCCACCTGAGTCCATCCTACACATAAATAAATCTACCATCCGACCGTGTATTACATACTGCTGCCACATCTGGTCGAGTACCCCTGCTATTCACTTCGGTGTTCTCGACAAAATCAAACGGAGAATCTGCAATGTGATTAATACTACTTAGCAGCTCGGTTGCAGTCGCTCTCTCACCGGCAGGACTTGACTTCCCTGTGCCTTTCTATAAATACTTTTACGGCTTCTTCTCCGATGAACTTAGCCCGACATGGGAGAGGTTAGCTGAGGACCTCGTGGCAATGTAACGAAAAAGATTCAAGAAGCCGACCCTGACGCAGGGCACGTCACAGTTTCATTCGACCTCTTCTTCCAATTTTCATTTCTTCTTTTTCACTCTACGCCGCCAGAGAGAACAGATAGACGCGTTAATACAACCTCTTTCTCTCTCTCTCTCTCTCTCTCTCTCTCTCTCTCTCTCTCTCTCTCACACACACACACACACACACACACAACCTGTCGCGACATACTAAAAAGAGGATGGAACAAAGACTTTCTCAACCTGTCGCAACCTACTCAAAAGAGGAAGGAACAAAGACTTTACATTCTTCTACTACACAACCACGAACTCTAAACTTCTACGGACATTTTAAATACCTATATTACTACTAAGAAATTACTATTAGTGGTATTGTTAATTTTGTAGTTTATTGTAATTCGCGATATGAGCTCTGTTTAGAAATATTTAATACTTTTGTCCTTGTAAAATCCAAAACATAGAGAAATTAGCTGGAAATTGGGAAGAAAACAAAATTATATTTTTCTATTGTTATTTAAAAGCGAATTTTTTGGCCAATGGAAGCAAGAAATGGCGATAGTCACAACAAATTGTCAGAATCTTTTGATGGGGTTAGAAGGTTAAATTCTTAGTTCCCACATTTGATGGGAAAGGATTTGAAAATTTGAAAACCTAAAATGATGTAATTAAGAAAAAGAGGACGAAGAGAAAATTACGTCAGATGAGGTGTTGTTACTTCACTGGTTGAACCAAGGACGTGCTATAACTCCACCTTAAAATTTGTAGGTGGGAATAATCTCATTGCTCAAAGTTTTGATTTGCATAGATATCCAGTGTCCGTCATTCATCCCCCAAGAGAAGTATAAAAATCGGGACACCGAGTAATAGTTAGTTGGAGTCAGTTGCAGTCGAGATGTAACGACTGAGGGAAAGTGTTCCTAACTGGGGGCCACTGGTCGCCTTCCATAGAGTTCTAGGCTGAAGATGTAAGGAAACGTAGAAAAGCCTGCTGCCGATCAGCTTAAAAGAGTTAAAGTCGAATAATGCACCTCCGATTGAGTCCTAGTTAAAGATGCATAAAAACAGAATGAGCTGAGAAAGAATTAAACTAGCTGAAAAGAGATTTTTTTATTGCCGAGCGAAGGAGACAAGACGAATCTACTATCATCACCAGAACACCCCACTTCGGCCGTTTCCGTAAAGCTTCGGTATAGAGCCAAGTTAAGGTCAGAGCTGCCGAGCAACAGAGACCAAACGACTCCACTACCGCCGTCGCTACCATTCGATCCACTTCGGCTGTTTCTGTAAAGCTTCGAAAGCTTTTTGTTTTAAAAGTAATTGCGAAAATTGAAAGCTCTGATTATTTGAACGTAATTTTCGATTAGTAAGGAATATATATATATATATATATATATATATATATATATATATATATATATAAATTAAAAATGGATTAATTCAATGATGTTGAATGGCCATTTCGATATGAAGATCCCCACGGGGGATAACACATCACCTCAGCAACAGAAAAATCCTTTCAGAAACTGGAAACTTATATTTGCTCTGTAATATTTTATTACATGGAGCTCTCTTCCTGTATCATTTTTTAATATTAAAATAAAATTTTTAATATTAATTAGGATCGGGTTTTTGGTGTTTACCTTCCTGCTTTTTTCCCTTGGATTGAAGTATCTGAATTAATATATATATATATATATATATATATATATATATATATATATATATATATATATATTCTTTAATAATCGTATTCCTGGATTACTAACCTGCGTTCAAGTTTGTATCTTTACGCTTAATATAACTTATTTTCCTATCTCAAATATCTGGTTTGTTGTTCATTATTTTCTACAGTTCCTCAGCCGGAATCCACAACACTATGCATATCTTCTTTATCTCTGATTCTCATTCTTTCTGCTGTTGTGGCCGTTTGGGAATCCCAGACGTTGTAAACTTGGGTGTGCAGGTAGTGTTATGCATAATGACTTGAAACCCTTAATCGGAAAGCCGAGTTCTAATTCCCATTGGGTTCATTATATTCACTTACGCATAAACAGCCTTGGGAAAGGTATGAATCAAGCTATTAATTAATTGATAATACTTGTATCACAAAACCATTATCCCATCAGAAATTCTTACTATCTAAAAAATTTGATTAGCTTTAAATAACCTGCCTAGTGCTGATAACCATGAAAACAAATCAATTTCTTTTTCATCATATTTTTCATAGTGCCATACCTCTTGAGTCTGCTTGAATTTGTTCCGAATTTCTTCGTCCAGATTGTTATCTTCTGTGCCTTACATTGGCATTGTTTTTTGTTTCCTTTAAATCCTGTCGAGAACTTCATCTGTCATCCATTTTTTTCTTTGTCTATTTTCTTTGGGAAACTAATTATTATTATTTTCATTATTATCATCATCATTATTATTATCTTTAATATTATTATTATTATTATTTTCATAAGGGATTTCTGCTATGGTCACACTATCTACCAAGTCGGCGAAAAGACCTAAGGCAGGTCGTGGTGTGTCGTTATGGCTCCATTTCATTTTTTTTTCTATTTCAACTAACATCCTTAGTGTTACATAGATAAAGTTCTCCTTCGTGTGTGTGGGCTGTACTTAACAAGACAATTTTTTGTATATCTCTTAAGCTGGGTTTCCAGGGATTCTTTCAATGTGTTGTTTTCTTTCATTTTTTATCATTTCAAGTGCACCTATTATCACTGGCACGATTCTTGTTTTCAATTTCCACATTTTTTCTATTTCAATTTCCAGGTCTTCATATTTTGACAGTTTTTCGAATTCCTTGGTTGCTATGTTACAGTCCACTGGACAGGCCATATCAGTTGTTAGTCAAGTTTTTCTTTCTAGTTTTTAACAATAATGTCAGGCCTATTTACTTCAATTTTTCTGTCTGTGTAGATGATGTAATCCCATAGAATGGTGACATTTTCTATTTCTGCATCCGGTGCTGGGTGATGTTCATACCTGTGTTTGTTTACATATTTTTCATAGTGTATGCACATTGTCCAATGTAAATATTTCCCCACTCTATCGTGATGATTTTTATATTAATTTAGGGCAAGTACAGAAATTCCTGACATTAGATGGTCTATTGTTTCTTGGTATTTATCACAAAACCTTCTGGATCCACATTATTCTGTATAATATTTGCTTGATAGTTTATTATTATTATGTCATTTTTCATCATATTTCGATTTCTGCTTTGGTCTCACTACCAACCAAGTCTGCGGGGAGACCTAAGGCAGGTAGTGGCGTGTTGTTATGGCTCCACATTCTGTCTTATTAAGTTGACTGGTTAGTGCTATTAATGATATGCAGAATAGTAAGGGAGATAAAGAATCACCTTGAAATATACCTCTTTTGATGTTTATTTCATCAGACTTATAGGTTCCATTTATATGATTGAGGTAAAGGGTTGTTTTCCATATAGACATGCACTGTTTGATGAAATTGATGATGACGGGTGATATCTTGTATATATTTAAAGTCTTTAAAATCCAGGGATGTGGCACACTATCGAATGCCTTTCGATAATCTATCCAGGCAGTACTAAGATTTTTCTTTGTACTGTAGCAGTTTTCCGGGATCATTTTGTTAATTAGCAATTGGTCTTTACATCCATAACAGCCACGTTTGCGACCCTTTTTGGTCAAGCGGTATCATGTCATTTCTTTCTAAGAATATGTCTGTTTTGTTAAAATAGATGTTAATAGTTCATATGTTGTTGGAAGACATGTAATTGGTCTGTAGTTTTTCGGGTTGTTTGTGTCACCATTCTTGGGTAGAAGAAATGTAATTCCTTTGGTCATCCATGCAGGAATTTTACTGGGATCGTCAACCATTTCTTGAAGTTCTTTGGCTAGTTTTTATGTGCTGTATTTAAATAATATAGCCAAAAGTTAGGAATTTTATCTATACCTGGGAATTTCCAATTGTGTGCTTTTTTTAGTGCAAATTTAACATCCTCTTCTGTAATTCCAGCCCATGTCTGTTCTGGTTTATTTTTCATTCGTTCTATCTCTTGTGCAATCCAATGTACTTCCTTACTATGTTCTTTAGGGCAAGCCCATATCTTTTCCCAGAACTGTGTAACTTCTTCCATTTTTTTTGGGGGGGGGGTGTCACTTCAATTCTTTTTTTACCTATTTCCCTGTAAAATCTCTTTGTATCAGTTTGAAAAATCTTGTTTTGTCTGTAAAATCTTGCTCTTTTCTCATAGCGTCTTATTCTTTGAGCCTTCAGTTGTATTTTTTGCTTTATTTTTTCTTTCATGTCATTTTTCATCATATTTCGATTTCTGCTTTGGTCTCACTACCAACCAACTCTGCGGGGAGACCTAAGGCAGGTCGTGGCGTGCTGTTATGGCTCCATTTCATGTTTTTCTATCTTCCCTATCATCCCCAGCATTACATAGATAAAGTTTTCCTTAGTGTGTGGGCTGTACTTAATAAGACAATTTTTTGTATATCTCTTAAGCTGGGGTTTCCAGGGATTCTTTCAATGTGTTGTTTTGTTCCATTTTTTATCATTCCAAGTGCACCTACTATCACTAGCACAACTCTTGTTTTCAATTTCCACATTTTTTCTATTTCAATTTCCAGGTCTTTATATTTTGACAGTTTTTCAAATTCCTTGATTGCTATGTTACAATCCGCTGGACAAGCCATATCAATTAATAGACAAGTTTTCTCCTTCTGGTTTTTAACAATAATGTCTGGCCTGTTTGCTTCAATTTTTCTGTCTGTGTAGATGGTGTAATCCCATAGAATGGTTACATCTTCTATTTCTGTAACCGGTACTGGATGATGTTCATACCAGTGTTTGTTTACAGCTTTTCCATAATGTTTGCACATTGTCCAATGTAAATATTGCCCAACTCTATCGTGGCGATTTTTATATTCGTTTGGGGCAAGCACAGAACAGCCTGAGATTAGGTGGTCTATTGTTTCTTGGTGTTTATCACAAAACCTGCATTTTGGATCCATATTATTATGCATAATATTTGCCTGAAAGTTTCTCGTGAAAAAACTTTGGTCTTGTGCTGCAAGTATAAATCCTTCAGTTTCAGACTTTAATCCAGATGCACGTAACCATCGATGAGTATTAACTTTGTCAACATTGGATTTATTGGCACGTACTGGATATTGGCCATGCAGAGGTTTGTCTTGCCAGCGCTGTTTCATCTTTTCAAGAGCTTTATCTTTGGCTTTCATTTTCATATTTTTTGCCGCAATAGTTGGTTCTTGGCTACTGTTTTGCTTTTCTACAGAATCTACTAACTGTAAATCTTGTTTGAATTTACTGCCTTCTTTTATTATTGAATATTTTTTCTTTCTTTCTTCATGTTGCCTTACTAATTGTAACATCCAATCCTTTGTTTTTTCTATGTATGTTAGTAAGCCAATAGTTGTTGTCTTGTATGACAATTCCAGCTGAATAAGACCTCTTCCACCTTCTTTACGGGGTATGTATAGACGATCTACATCAGCTTTTGGATGATGCATCTTATGCTTAGAAAGAAGCTTTCTTGTTTTAGCATCCATTCGCCTGATGTCGTTTAGAGTCCAGTTTAAGATGTTAAAGCTATATTGGACAACTGGGATTGCAAGGCTATTAATGGCCATAACTCTGTTCTGTGAATTTAATTCAGTTTTTAATATCATTCGTAGCCTTCTATAGTACTCTTTACGCACTATTTCTTTCATTTTTTTATGGTGAATGTTTTCGCTCTCATTTACACCTAGGTATTTATAAGCTTCTTCTGGTTTCAATTCTTTTATTGTTACAGCAGGGTCTAGGCTAATTGAGGATGTTTCTTGTATTGATCCACGTAAATCTGTAGCTTTAGCACATTTATTCAAATTAAATTTTATTCCAATCTCTTCGCTGAAGCATTTTACAGTTTGCAGAAGACCTTCCAGTTCATTATCATTCTTAGCATATAACTTCAAGTCATCCATGTAAAATAGATGGCTTATTTTCTTTTGTCCTATTTTATAACCACATTCTGTCTTATTAAGTTGACTGGTTAGTGCTATGCAGAATTCTGCAGGATATGCAGAATAGTAAGGGAGATAAAGAATCACCTTGAAATATACCTCTTTTGATGTTTATTTCATCAGACTTATAGGTTCCATTTATATGATTGAGGTAGAGGGTTGTCTTCCATATAGACATGCACTGTTTGATGAAATTGATGATGACGGGCGATATCTTGTATATATTTAAAGTCTTTAAAATCCAGTCATGTGGCACACTATCGAATGCCTTTCGATAGTCTATCCAGGCTGTACTAAGATTTTTCTTTGTACTGTAGCAGTTTTCCAGGATCATTTTGTTAATAAGCAATTGGTCTTTACAACCATAACAGCTACGTTTGCACCCTTTTTGTTCAAGCGGTATCATGTCATTTCTTTCTAAGAATAAATATGTCTGTTTTGTTAAAATAGATGTTAATAGTTTATATGTTGTCGGAAGACATGTAATTGGTCTAGTTGTCGGAAGACATGTAATTGTTATTATTATTATTATTATTATTATTATTGTGTAATTTTTCATCATATTTCGATTTCTGCTATGGTCGCACTATCAACCAAGTCTGCGGGAAGACCTAAGGCAGGTTGTGGCGTGTTGTTATGGCTCCATTTCATGTTTATTTCTATCTTCCCCATTATTATTATTATTATTATTATTATTATTATTATTATTATCCATCAGATTCTAATACCTAGAGAAGACAGCGATTTAAGATAAGAAAAGGAAAAGAAAAAGAAAGCTGGTG
Source organism: Ascarosepion bandense (assembly GCA_037127315.1). Lineage (NCBI taxonomy): Eukaryota > Metazoa > Mollusca > Cephalopoda > Sepiida > Sepiidae > Ascarosepion > Ascarosepion bandense. The sequence continues at coordinate 1,234,252 of JBBBDQ010002117.1, read as the reverse complement.
CTTAACAATCTTTCAACAGTACGTCAAGTTATGTTTGAAAATTACATACAACTATAAAAATATAATTATCCTTTCTGTTATTATTAATCATTATTGTAATAATTAAAATGCAGTTATCATTATTACTATTTATGATTAGTATTATTAATCATTAGCACTACTTATTATTATTAATTATTATTAATGATAATCATTATTATTATTCATTATTATTATTATTATATTATTCATTTACGTTGATATCCTTGTTATCTTTCTTTGTCACTGCAATTCTTTCCTTCACGGTATTCCAAAGTCTAAGACGACAAAACGGATTATTAAACAATAAATTCCACAAAGGATCTTTTGCTTTTTTCCTTTCTTTCATTTCGACCACTTTTGCTCAAAACTCCTTACATCGTGGCGAAATTTCCCGTCCATTGTTTCGTTTTTACTTTCTTTCTTTGTTCCTTTCGTCTCTTAGCTTTTGGCAGGATTTCCCTCCACCCTCCGATCCCCGTTCCAGCTCGAAACTCAAACAGCTTTCTAAAAAATATATATATTTTTTTTTTTCATTAATTCGTTTATTTTATTTTGTCGGATATATTTTTTAAATCTTCTAAATATGCTGAATCTACTCTACTGAACAATTAATGGGCGATGTCGAAAAAGATTTCCTTCTGCTCTTGTCGTTGTTAGTTCCTTGCCTTCTGTTTTTCTCCATCTTCTTTTGTCTATTTAAAGTGTTTTTGCTTTTCCCAACAACCACTTAGAAAACAGAAATGTATGAGATTTCCCCCCTTCTCCGAAAAAAATTACTTTCCTGTAAACCTAAAAATATACCTCGTATATATATATATATATATATATATATATATATATATATATATATATATTTGGGCAGCAACCTTTCTTTTAAACATGTTTCGTTGAATATGACAGACAAAGAACATTTGATTATTTTTATACAGTTTTTTCCAGCATTTTTGCATTTTTTTTCCCATTTGTTGGTAACAACGGAGCTAAAAAATTGGCCGTACTGCTCAGTATCCCTAGTATGTTCGGCCACTTCTTCAATTATATTAAATAGGGTTTGTATTTAAATGTTAAATTATCAACATTTAAAAAAACAACGAAACATGTTTGAAAGAAAGGTTGCTGCCCAAATATATATATATATATATATATATATATATATATATATTTGGGCAGCAACCTTTCTTTCAAACATGTTTCGTTGAATATGACAGACAAAGAACATTTGATTATTTTTTCTACAGTTTTTCCAGCATTTTTTTTTCTATTTGGTGGTAACAACGGAGCTCAAAAATTGGCCGTACTGCTCAGTGTCCCTAGTATTTTCGGCCACTTCTTTAATTATATTAAATATGGTTTGTATTTAAATGTTGTTAAATTATCAGCATTTAAAAAAACAATGTTAATTTATTTTCATGTTTGTCAGTTTAAAATGTCGTGTTTGGGCGATTTGATCCATGGTGTCGTTTATTCCGAACGTCGAGAATAGATCGTGGCTGAAATTCTAGTTGGCGTGTTTCTATCCCCGCCCAAAAAAATAATAATTTGTAGAGTAGGGAGCTGGTTAATGTTTCTTTGATTCGGCCTTGTGTCAGACTTAACCGAACTCCCTTACAAGTTTTATGCAGAATTATCATCAGAAGGTTTTCATCAGAAGGTTGTTTGTCGGTTGGAATGTGTGGATTAGTGTAAAAGAGTGAAATAATAAAATATACATTCTGAATGTTAAAATAGAAATTTATTAAAAGGAGGAATAACATAAGGTGTAGAAGTTAATGTTCATTTAGAAACATTATTAAGAGGTTAAGAGTAGAGTTCGTACAAAATGTTCTAGCAGTAATTGTTGAAATAAATATGGAGAAAGAGAAAGAGGAAGAGGACAATGTCCGAGTTGACCTGAAGCTTCTCTCGTTACATTTTAGCGGTGTCTCTCGCTGCTCCCATCGCTCATTCTTGACTGACGCCGAGGTCATTTATATAGTCCTTTTGAATTTCACACTGGATCGTCAAGTCCTTCCAAGTCTCATAAGTCGCTCCCATTGGTCAAAATCATTTTAACACCTACTTGCGAAATCTGGTTTCGTTAAGCACATGGTCAATCCTTTTTCAGTTTAGGAAAATCAGGATTTCACACGTCATTGTGAATTTTTGTAAAAGTGAAGAATGTTTATTTAATTAATTCATTATCCGCTACAAATTCAACTCATCATTTCTGCTGCTGAATAAATTAAGATTTATACTGAAAAATTTAAAATTAAGTATAACGTGTCATATATATCAATTCTCGAGGCAATATTAATTAAAAAACTTAAGCCGTCAATTAATAGAATCAGCTATGTACATTGTAGTAATGTTCTAAAATGTTTGTAAAGAGAAACGTTTTTTCATGCTTTGACACGTGCATGACCATGACATTACAACATATAAAAAAATTCCATTTTAGATAATTTTCACGTTCTAATAAACGCTAGCGATTTGTCAGCCGTTATATTTGAAGCAGAAAAAATGTACAGTAAATTTTAGCAACATAGTTTTTCAGTGATTCTTGTTACCAAAACTCACACCCCAGACGAGAATCTCGCAAAGAGGTTGAAAGTTTTTGGGTACCTTGAGAAATTAATGAAAATAACATCTGTCAAAGAGACAGCTCATTTCTGACATATTTGATTGTAATACGCGACTGATTATCCGTAAGTATAAACGGATTTTATTAAAAATAAGAAAAATAATGTTTGCAATTTGTTTAATCTGACATATATATATATATATATATATATATATATATATATATATATATATATATATATATCCCTCCTGTCACGCCCATGGAGAGAGAGAAAATAAAGAGGCAGCGTTGGTTTAGTTCAATATATATATATATATATATATATATATATATATATTATATCGAGGCAGCAAATAATTTTCTAAACATATATTGTTGAATATAAGAGACAATGAATGTCTATTATGTTTAATCATGAGCCGTTCTAAACGTCGTATTTTGGCTTTAATTTCAGGTGAAAATAAAGACAAAAATTCTCCAACATTTCGATCATTTTTTTTATTAAGTTGGTTCTAAGCTTTCAGCCCACATGAGAACCAACTTAATAAAAGATAATCGAAATGTTGGAGAATTTTTATCTTTATTTTCACCTGAAATTAAAGCCAAAATACGACGTTTAGAACGGCTCATGATTAAACATAATAGACATTCATTGTCTTTAAAACAGGAAATAACATATTACATTGCATTTGACTAGATGGTTTTGTTGTCATTTCGCGCTATCCCGCGGTGTGAAGTCATAAAACCGCATCGCAAACTTAAGAACTGCGTTTATTATTTTTGGTAACTATTGCCGTTGCCAAGCGGAGTTTTATGTCAACACAAAATAAAATCGTCGGTGATGGTGGATTTTATAATATTTCAGTTTAAACTACCTCTCTGAAGATGGCTCATGTGAGCCGAAAGCTTAGAAGAAAACCAATAAATAATTATCCAAATGTTGGAGAATTTTTGTCTTTATTTTCAACTGAAATTAAAGCAAAAATACGACGTTTAGAACGGCTCATGATTAAACATAATAGACATTCATTGTCTCTTATATTTAATAGAATATGTCTAGAAAATTCCTTGCTGCCTCGATATACTAAATTTAAGTTACATGATGCCGCAGCATTAAATGATCCCACCGCTAAGAAATTGCAATGGAACCTCATAAAACGTCAAATGCACACAGCCAAACAGGAATTACAAGAAATCAACACTGAAATTGTACACATCAAAGAAATTTTACAGTCTTCTACCACAAGTGAAAAATTCAAGGAAATATTGGATTTATTATACAATACAACACAAAAGGAACATGAATCCCATAAACAAGTCATCCAAAAAAAGCTAAACAAATTATATAAAGGAAAAATACTCTTACCAAACATCAATGACAACTTCATTAACCTATCGGATTACCAACTTACTCCAGATGAAATAGAATTCCTTAATCTCGGACCAAATTTTCATGTCGCACAGAAACCTAATTCAATGTTTAAACAAATGGAAATTGAAGCTTTATACCAACAAATACTTCAACTTGAACAGGACAACCATATTACTACACAGGTAGGCTTAAAAGAATTACTCAAAGCTGAATCAATCAAACACCGTTACCATAAAAATCCTAATGATATTATAAATATGCCTCTCATAAAAGCAGCCACACATCTCAAAAATAACAAAAATATTGTTATCCGACGTGCCGATAAAACCAATACTTTTGTTATTTTAAACAGACAGGAATATCACTCAAAATTACAGGCCATTCTCGATGATCACAACAAATTTAAAAAATTAACTTGTAATACCACAACCCAACTTAAAAAACATATTAATAAACTTATTACTGCAAACAATGCTGAAATAGGATCCTATAAACTTCAACAGATTATAGGTGATTATCAGCCCGGCTACCTTTATGGAAATGTAAAAATCCATAAAAAAGATCATCCCCTCCGACCTATCATTTCTCAAATACCCACACCAATATATAACCTTTCCAAAACACTTAACAAACTAATTACTCCCTATCTTCCTGGAAAATATAGCATTAACTCCACGGACGAATTTTTACAGATTCTCCATTCCGCAAAACCTAATAATCAAATGATTGCATCTTTGGATGTTCAAAACTTATTCACAAATGTTCCCGTCCATGAAACAATTGACATCATTATCCGTGATGTATACAACCATGCTACTCTCCCATCAATCAATATTAAACCAACTATATCAAAAAAACTATTATTAGCATGCACCACACAAGTACCCTTTCACGACCCCTTAGGCAATATTTATACACAAATAGATGGCATTGCGATGGGATCTCCTTTAGGTCCCCTCTTTTCTAATTATTATATGGCAAATCTAGAAAATAAAATAATTAATGACAACAATAAACCCTCTATATATGTAAGATATATAGATGACATCTTTGTTTTAGCTAAGAATATCGATCAAATTAAATATCTTAAAAACAAATTTGAAAGTCACTCCGTCCTCAAATTTACATTAGAACTTAATATTAATAACAAACTCCCATTCCTTGATGTATTCATTGATTCTAGCACACATAAATTTACTACTTCTCTATATAGGAAACCAACTAGCATAAATTCGTGTCTTCTTAATTATAATAGTGAATGTCCCCAACGATATAAGTTAGCTGTTATAAAAAACTTACTTCAACGCACACAAATGATATCTTCTTCCAAATCTATATTTTATAAAGAATTATACAACATTAAGCAAACACTAGTCAATAATGGATTTCCTAACTCCGTTATTGATCAACAAATTAAAATGTATCTCAACAAACTTAACAATAGCTCTAATAATAATGATAATATTAATAATAATGGTTTACATCAAAATAAACATAACACTATTAACTTATACTATTGCAACCAAATACATAATAATTATAAACAAGATGAAAAAACTCTCAAAAACATAATACGTAGAAATGTTAAACCAGTGGATAGTAATAATCAAATTAAACTCATTATATATTATAAAAAGTTTAAAACAATTGACCTCATAGTTTATAATAACCCAACAGGCACTAAACTAAATTCTTTACAAAAAACCAATGTAGTGTACCAATTTACATGCCCATTCAGAGATTGCATCTCTGATACTACTCAAAAACCTAGTACATATATTGGTTTTACCACAACCACGCTCTCCCGTAGACTTACATGTCATCTTTCTGATCAGAGTACTATTAAACAACATTTCTCTGAAAAACATAAACATGTAGGTAATATCAGACAGATTTTGGTCAACAATACGGTGATCCTTACTCATACACACAGTAAGAGGAACCTGCAGATATTGGAGGCCATGTACATCAAATCAAAACAACCAACACTCAATAAAATCAACTTTAAAACAGGAAATAACATATTACATTGCATTTGACTAGATGGTTTTGTTGTCATTTCGCGCTATCCCGCGGTGTGACGTCATAAAACCGCATCGCAAACTTAAGAACTGCGTTTATTATTTTTGGTAACTATTGCCGTTGCCAAGCGGAGTTTTATGTCAACACAAAATAAAATCGTCGGTGATGGTGGATTTTATAATATTTCAGTTTAAACTACCTCTCTGAAGATGGCTCATGTGAGCCGAAAGCTTAGAAGAAAACCAATAAATAATTATCCAAATGTTGGAGAATTTTTGTCTTTATTTTCAACTGAAATTAAAGCAAAAATACGACGTTTAGAACGGCTCATGATTAAACATAATAGACATTCATTGTCTCTTATATTTAATAGAATATGTCTAGAATATATATATATATATATATATATATAAACTATTTACGCTCTCACTCCCTGATTGAGCACGCTGAAAGAATGGTAGACTTTGAAAAACAGAAGCTATTCTAGCATCTACCCATTGCTCATTCAGTAATGAATTAGAGCACTCTGGTTACTACCCTATGATACATCATACGCTAAAAGTCTGCCTCCTTCTACCGAGCGCCCATAGCCCAGAGGTAGAATCGCCAACTGACGCCAATTCGGTCAGGTTTAAATTCTGGATTAAAAAGCAATCGGATGTCTAACCGTACTGATGAGCTGTGATACAGCTGTCTGCGGATGACTATATATATATATATATTCTTCTTATGTCTTATTTTTTTCTTGTTTTAATGTAAGATAATCAATAGTATATATATCAATATAATTGTTGCCGTCATTTTAGACGGCGTGTCGATATAAACATTTCACCATCATTTTTGTACGGCACGTGTTCACTCTTTTCTAAATAACATTTCTGATTTCAGGTAGACTGAAAAGCTGAGCGGAAAAAAAACTGGAAACCAAATCCTAAACAGGAAACAAATGGATAAGGACGAATTTCAAAGGCTAACCAGAATCTTGAAAGACAGGAAGATTTTGTTGGAAACAAAGAAAAATGACTGTACTGTTATGTGATATCTGATATATGGCAGCGAATGCTGGCCAATCTCTTCAATGATGAAGGAGAGATTTGAAGCAAAAGAAATGTGGTTCTACAGAAAGATACTGAGGATACCATGGACCGAACATATGAGGAATAACAAGGATACAAACGAAAAGGAAACTTATACATACAATCAGGAAGAGACAGCTGAAGGTAATGAGGAAGTAAGGTTTGAAGAATCTAATACTCATAGGACGGATAGAGGGAAAGAGAGACAGGGGAAAACAACGCGTGGCATACTTGATGGGCTTGAGCAGGTAGATGGCGAAACGGGGTTTGGGAGAGATACCGAGAGGAGAAATGTTAAGAGCGACAAGAGATATGGACAAGTGGAAGTCCATGATCGCCCAAGTCCTGAAGGGACACGACAAATAAAGGAAAAGGAGTATGAGGAAAGAGTGCTTCGCGAATGTAATACTCATAGGACGGATAGAGAGGATGAGAGACAGAGGAAAGCAGCGAGAGAGACACTTGATGTACTTGAGCAAGTGGATTCCAGAGCAGTGTTTGGGAGAGATTCTTCTTCTATGTGCCGTGTTCCTTCAGAACGTAGTCGATCATGGCCTTCCACATCTCCCTATCCTTTGCCACCCATTTGCTCAAGTCCATCAATGCGTTGCTTTTCCCGGTCTGTCTTTGCCTCTATCTGTCATTATATCATAAGTTTTAATTACTGACGCTTTTCTGTTTTTAAAACACAATATCTAACTTGGTTTCTGTGAAGTGGCCGAAATATTCGATGCTATTTATTAAAAATATCATCATTAGGCGTGAAAATGACTGCAATATAGCGAACGTTTCATTTGTAAGCAGCACAAAGTCACAACAACTAAGATAGCATTTATTAGAAAGTTCCAGTAGTTTAAAATGGCTGAAGATTTATTGATATCAATAAATATGCATCTGGATATACACGCAAGTACACGCGCATATATAAATATTTAGCTGGTATTAAAAAAACAGTGCTTGATTTAATATAACAAAGCCAAAAGTATATATTAATAAACATACATCTTATGCAATTTCTATAGCACGACTCGGATTTTCATGCTCTATCCTATCATCATATAATTAAGTTTAAGTAACAGTAAATACAGTAAAGGCACTGCTCTCTTCAAATATTTCCGGCAATAAAACAACAAAAACCAAATTCCAATTATTGTTTGATACGTCATCGCAAAAACCATATATTATAATGGAATAAGAAATAGATGCAACTTATGTTTTCTAGGAAAACTTATCTTAAAACACCTAATTAACCCTAATTTACTAAACAAAAGAAGTGAACTGTCGACCATATGCAGGCATAGAAATAAATATCTGCTAAAATACGTCGACCGGGATTAACCTAGATTTCCAGATGTATTTTGTTTATTTATTTATTTATTGTTTCTATTAATGCCTTTCGTTTCTCCCGAAAATAAAAACTACAATTGATCCCCCTTGAGCCAGAGGCACAAAACGTATAACCTCTGCCCTAAAAATTAATCTTACCTATTAATGTTAGTTTAACTTTTAAGATCTTTACTACCCATTGTCTTGTTTAAGTTTCACTCCAAATCAAATTGAATTATACAATTAAAAATTTAAAATTTTAAAAAAAAGCATCCCAGCATTAGAACAACGCAAGAACCAAAAATCCAAATCTTGGAATTGTTAGTTCATAATAAGCACCTGATTATTGCATAGAACATGAAACGCCGAGTCATGCTATAGACGTAGCATTATATATATATATATATATATATATATATATATATATATATATTACTAGCATTATATATATATATATATATATATATATATATATATATTATTAGCATTATATATAGATATATATATACTCGCCGTCAGATATGTCTGCGGATGACTATATATATATATATATATATATATATATAGTCATCCGCAGACATATTTGACTCGCTGTATCACAGCTCATCAGTACGGTTAGACTCCGATAGCTTTTTACCCAGGATTGAAACCCGACCGAATTGGCGTCAGTCGGCGATTCTACTTCTGTGCTATGGGCGCTCGGTAGAAGGAGGCAGACTTTTTAGCGTGTATATTATCATTAGCAGTATAGCCCGGCGTTGCTCGGGTGTAATGAAAGCTTTAAAACTAATCCGTGGTCCTGGAGCTCAGACTCAGCTTAAAGAATATTTGTGTGAAGTTTGGTGAGAATCGGATAAAAATTGTGGATTTGTATAAAGGACATACAGACAGATAAACAGACAGATAGACAGACACACACACAAACATCTTGCCTTTTATATATATATATATATATATATATATATATATATATATATATATATATATTATCGATTTTCTGCACTATTGTAAGTACTGAAACCTTGAAACTTCTGAATATCGTTTCTTATATCTTTGTCTATGAGTGTATGAAATTTGATTAAAATCGGACTACTCCTTCTATAACCCGATTATTTCGCTTATCGATTTTCGATATTTATCGGGGATACCTCGACACAAAACTAGCTAAGAACACTCGCAGACGCTTATAGTACTACAGTGATGATATATATATATATATATATATATATATATATATATATATATATATATTATTATTATTATTATTAATTATTACTTTAGAACATGTACAAACTACAAACGACTACAAACATTATATATATATTTAGACATGTCAGCTTAAATAAACTGCAAACATTGCGTCTGCTCATTTTTAATAAAATCCGTTCATTCTCACGGATAATCTTTCGAGTATTATATTTGAAATATGTAAGAAATGTGCTGTAACTTTGACAGATGATTTTATTATTCATTTCTCAATGTTCTCAAGTATCTCAACTATCCTACACCAAGAAAACAAAAAAGCAAACTACAGATCCTCGAAGCAATATTCTTCAAAAAACTTAAGCCGTCAATTAATAGAATCAGCTATGAATACAGTAGTATTCTCAAATGTTGATGAAAAGAATAGTTTTTCCATGATTTAACACAAGCATGACCATGACATTACAACATATAAAAAAAACTCCATTTTGGATAATTTTCACTTTCTAATGAACGCTAAGCAATTTGCCAGCCGTTATATTTCAAGCAAGAAGAGAATTTACAGTAATTTTTAGCAACATAGTTTTGCGGTTATTTTTCTTTACCACAGTCACACTCCTGAAGATGATCTCGGAAGGAGATTGAAAGTACTTGGGAACAGCGAGAAATAAATAATAAAATCATCTGTCAAAGTTACAGCCCATTTCAGACATCTTTCAATTACAATACGCGAAAGATTATACGTCAGTATGGGCAGATTTTATTAAAAATAAGTAGACACAATGATTACAATTTATTTAATCTGACATGTCTAAAAAACATTTGTTGCCTAAGTACACAAACTTTAAATATATATATATATATGTGTGTGTGTGTGTGAGGTGTGTGTGTGTGTGTGTGTGTGTGTGTGTGTGTGTGTGTGGCAAAGTATATCTCCCTGTCGATCGTGTATCTGAGACCACCCTAACCCTAGACAAATTATCTGAGACCATTCTAACCCTAGACAAGTTATCTGACATCACTCTAACCCTAAACAAATTATCTGAGACCACTCTAACTTCAGGCAAATTACATCTTTTTGGAATCAAGGTGATCTCGCGATTGAAAATCTGCCTTTCATCTTGTGCTTCTTGCATTGGAATTTGTTTTTGAATGAGAAGGGAACAGTTAAAAATTAGAATTTTAAAATAACTGACAAATATTTGTTAATATATATTGATTTTAAAATAACACAAAACTTTGTGAATTTAATTTTTTTTTTGTTTGTTTTAAATTCAATTTAAAATATCTCCCAAACTTTGTGAACTGAGGAAATCAATTTTATTCCTTCAAAATACCGAGGAATCAGAGTTAAAACTGAAATGTTTCGTGACGTGAGGTTTTGAAGCGCTGCAGAGTTTGCGATTTGAAAAACGAATTGTTTGGCCTGAATTAAAATTTCGGCCCAAATCGTTTTTTTTTTTGTTTTTTTTTTTTTTTTGGTCGGAATTGGACTGAAGGTGTGAATCAGTTAAAGTCATGTTTTCAAGTTCCACGCAGTAAATTGAGAAGTTCAAAATTATTTCCTCAAAATTATCTATGTTGTTTTCTTAACTGGACTAGAGGTCCCATTAGTTTTGGGACTGATACTCAGTTAACACCCCTCCCCCACTACAGCAGTAGCTAACGTAAATAGTCCGCACAAATAGCGGCTTTTAAGCTTGTACCTAATAAAACACGTAACCCTGTAAATTAATAGATTTTAAAGGCAAGTAGATATTTGTAAATATCTTTTGTTAAATTTAAAGAATTGATTTCACTCATTAATGTTTTGCGTGCGAACATGAATATGATTTCTGTGAATAAATCAGACAGATAGATAGACAGGAACACGCTTAGCTAAACAATCTTCGTTGAATAATAATCGATCTATATAATTAATTCAGCACTCAACTATGTGCATTGACAAGCCGATTTCAAGTTATGATCGGGGCCTTTGCATTCACAATCGCAAAAAGTATAAATTATTTGAAAAAGTATAAATTTATCTCTTCTCCTCTTGACGGTTGTATGTTAAACCGTAAAGTGGACTGGCCTTGGTAGACAACCACTCCAAATGAAGTGGATTTCTGATTTCGGAATGGTTGAGAAACCTGGATTTTTTGTCTGTAAGGCCGTTCGTGGTCGTCTTCAACCAGTTCCATGAAGAGAACTGAGAAGTTTATTCTTCAAAATTATCGTTGTTGTTTTCTAAGCTGAACCAGCTGACTCTTTAGAATTGGTCCGGAAGGCCAATTAGTCCTCTGCATGAGCTAGCTTAAAAGCCCATAAGTAGTGAGGCTTTTAAGCTAGTATATTTAGTAGTGTGCAAAAGTATTAGGGCGAGAACTATTTTATGTTTTATGAGACACATTGACAGAAAATAAACAATTTAATTCAAGTAATTTTATTTAATTTACTCAATAAATGCTTTTACAAGAAAAATACTTATTACAAAATAAATTTAATATTTAGTATAATAGCCTTTTGCTTTGATCACAGCCTTCATTCTGTCAGGCATTGACATAACAAGCTTCTTCAATGTATCTACGGTATCTCCAACCAAGCAGCTTGTATTTGTTCCCAAAGTGTGTTTTGCGAAGTAACATTAGATTTATCAATTCGAGAGGGGAAAATAAGAAAAAAGTCAGTCATATCCAAGGATAATAGAATAATGAGTAGTTTCAAAAAAACTTGTTTAATAGAAAATAGGAAAAATGAAATATAACTTTTTTTAATATATTTCTTTTCCACCTATTTTTAAATAATCAATATTTATTAGCAATTTACTTGACTTTTCACTCTGTATTTGAATTTCAGTGAGGTTTTTAGGAAAATCACCTCTGTCCTAATACTTTTGCACACTTCCGGTAGTGTGCAAAAGTATAAGGACAGGAGTGATGTTAAACTTTATTTTGATGCCCCATAAAAGATAAAATAGTTCTTGTCCTAATACTTTTGCACTGTACAGTATATATATATATATATATATATATATATATATATACTGTACTGTGCAAGAGAGAGAGAGAGAGAGAGAGAGAGAGAGAGAAAGAGTGGGGGGAAATGAATTGGTGTCTAAATTATGCAAAAATGAAAATAAAACTGATATCTCATTTTAACAGAAATATTTACCAATATTACACAAAGGTATTTTTAAATACTAAATTGGAAAATCATTCAATAAAATCACCATTGTCTTCAGTCATGGCCTCCAGACACCTTCTGAATCTCTTGCAGCTCTTCTGGACAGTCGCCTTGTTTAAGTTGATAAATTCTGTCATAATCCTTGCCTTCAGTTCATCTTTGGTATTACGAGAAGTTTTATTGGTCTCTCGCTCATCTGCAGACTACGTATAAAAATCAAGAGTTTGCAGTCTGGGGAGTGAGGTGGCAGGGTGATTTGGTCACAGAATTTATCTGACAGCTGGGTTCCTTTGCTTATAGGGCATGGTGCAGAATACTGTGACCAGACACAGAATATTCCTGCAGCCACCCTCCTAATCGAGGGCAGTAGTACCTCCAAAAGTACTTGATGTAGTCCTCCGTGTTGAGTCTGAGTCACTATGGAAAATTGTATGAAGAAATAACGTTGCCGTCACTAGTTGATCACTGCAATTAGCTTCGTAATGAGCATTAGACTCATCCAACTCTTTCTGGAACCTCCACACTGTCATCAGATTGGCACCCAGACACTGAAATATTCGTGTTGGAGCTTACGGTAAGAATTTCAAGCAGTATAGCATGCCGTTTTCAAATTTCTCGTGGAGTGAACTGCCTTATGGTGTTTTTTTCTTCTCACAGACTTACCCTACTATACTCTGCAGTCGACAAAATGAAAAACAAACAAAAGACATGCGTGAAATTCAAATATAAAAAAGCAAAAATGTACTCATTGCACCCTGTATATATATATATATATATATATATATATATATATGCAAAGAAAAAGAGGCTAAACTTATTTTATAAATGGAACTTTGTGTATGTATGTGTGTGTGTGTGTGTGTCCGTTACCTATAGACTCCGAAACGGCTGAACCGATTTTCTTGAAAATTTATACAGTTGTACTGTAAGCGAGGTACTCCCGATAAATATCGAAAATCGATAATCGAAAAAAATTGGTTATAGAAGAAGTGGTCCGATTTTAATCAAATTTCATACACTCATAGACAAAGACATAAGAAAAGATATTCAGAAGTTTCAAGGCTACAGTTCTTACAATAGCGCAGAAAATCGATAATATATATATATGTATATATGTAAAAGGCAAGATATTTGTACGTGTGTCTGTATATCCCTCTGTATGTCCTTTATACAAATCCACAATTTTTATCTGATTCTCACCAAACTTCAAAATTTGATTTACATCCATTCATTTTTCTTTCAGTCTACGGTTTCGCTTTAACTGTAAACAACTGTTGCTTTTTAGTCTTTCGTGCCAACGTCCAAAAAGTCTGAGCTCCAGGACCATGGACTAGTTTTAAAGCTTTCATTACACCCGAGCAACGCCGGGCTATACTGCTAGTTATAGATACACACACACACACACACACACACACACACACACACACACATACACACACACACACACACACACACACACACACATATATATATATAAATGAATAAGAAAACAAGAAAATAATTACAACATCCAAAACCTTAATTTAAAACAGTGCTCAGTATAAAAATAGAGCAAAGTTCTTTTAACGTCGAAACAAAATATCAAATTTTTAGTAGTTTGTTGTCTGCGCATGTTCTAAAGTAATAATTAATATATATATATATATGTATATATATATATATATCGGTCGAATTTCGATCCCGACTAGAAGCAAGTGGATGACTAGCCAAACTGATGAGCTATAATAACACATAACAGGCTTGTATACGAATGACTAGTAAATTATGCTCTCATTACGATTAAGCTCTCTAGAGAGGAAAAATATTAAAAACAGTTACCACTTCTATGATTTACGCATTACTCTTCAGTACTAAATTGAGTTTTCTCGGTGGCTGGTGTTGTATACACTGCATATTGTATATAACACGTTAAAATTTTCTCCTCTCTCTTTCCGATAGATTAGGGAGTAGGCACTCCGACTAACACTAAATCGCTCGAGTTTCGATCCCGGCTAGAAGCAAGTGGATGCCGAGCCACACTGATGAGTGTGATCCAGCGAAACAGGCTTGTCTGTGGATGACTAATATACTGGGTGTTCATAAATTTCATATATATATATCATAAATTTCATATATATATATATATATATATATATATATATATATATATATATATATATATATATATTCATTAATTTATGCATAACTAGCAGTATAGCCCGGTGTTGATCGGGTGTAATGAAAGCTTTAAAACTAATCCATGGTCCGGGTACTCAGACTCTTTAGACGTTGGCACGAAAGACTAAAAAGCAATATTTGTTTCCAATCAAAGCGAAACCGTAAATTGAAAGAAAAACGAATGGATGTAAGTCAAATTTTGATTTCCTGGTATCAATGTCAAATAAGTTTTCCGTCGCAAACTGAATTTTGAAGACTAAATAAATCCTCTGAGTAAATGGTATCATGGCTGAAATTAAGAACTACAATTATACCTACTTAGAGCAAAACTTGAAATGAAAACCAAAATAAAAGGGCTGAAAATCTGATTTTGATCAGACCCAGGATATCGGGATATCGATTTCCAATATTGGAGTCAAATAAGTCATCCAAGGATAAACTAACCTAAGTAAGTCCACGAAAACTTATTGTACTCATCGAGAGTAAAATTGGAGAAAATGAGCCATATTGATGTCTGAATATCGGTTTTTGGTCATGTTCGATGTATATCGAGGATATCGATTTTCGATATCGGAGAAAATGAGTCGTCTGAGAAAATCTACTAATGTTTGAGACTAAAAATTGTCATTTTACCAAGTTAGAGCAAATTCTGCAGCAAGAACCACGATAAAAGTGTTGAAATCCTGATCTTGATCAGACCTGATCGGATATCGGGGTATCGATTTCCAATATCGGGAGGAAATCGGAAAAATAAGTAGCCCATGACCTGACTGAAAGCCTAAAGGATACTTGTGTGAAGTTTGGTGAGAATCGGATAAAAATTGAGGATTTGTATAAAGGACATACATACATAAAGACAGGCAGACAGACAGACAGACAGACACACGCACACTCACACACAAACATCTTGCCTATATAGAGATAGCCATTAAGTGCCCTTTTAAAATCATAAAGGCGGGTAAGGCCTGCTCAGGTATATTTGTGTTGTTGAATACACAGAAAACCCGCCATTGGTCTATACTGCAACTTTGCTCTGCTATGAAGAGCATTTTGGCGATTTAATGGCATATGGAACACCATTCTTCTGTTTTCTAATTCTTTTGAAAACAATCTTTTCGACAAAAGGCTTCTTTTTTATTATTCTTCTTTGTGTTTTGTCCGTTCTGGACGTCAGTGATTATAGTCCTTCACAACTTCCGCGACTTTGAAGCTCTAATTACTGCTTGTCGCTTTGCGATCTCTCTTAATCCTTGTACTGCCAACCATTTACACAACCTGGTTTGGTATGCGCGACTTTGCCTTTGTCTTCAATCAGTTCTGTGAGTATCAAATTTTCTAAGTCTTCTTTCCTAATAATACGCGCTTGAAATTTCAGTTGTCTCTTTCTGATGTCAAGCATCTAAAACTTCGTCGTTGCTCACATGTCCAATCCGTGGTATTCTCAGTATCCTTCTGTAGATACTCAATTCTTCTGATTGAAGTCTTTTCTTCATTTGTTACTTGGTTGGTAGTTTTTGTTTAGCAGCATTCCAATCTCTCTTGGTCATTTAAAGCTGAAATCTAAATATTTTGTACGCATTTTTTTTTTCAGAGGGGAATAAAAGTTTCTGTAAGACACTCCTTACTAAATAAACCATAACTCTGGGAAAAAAGGTCAATCCATATCTTTTCCATGGATCAGTCAATTAAGTGCCATACGTGATACACGTCGAAAGAGACATGACTGTCTGGGCAGAAGATTATCCCGCAATAGTTTGCCATTGCTTTCTGCGATAGACTGGTTGCCAGCCAAGTATATAGAACCAACTCTATCCTGTCATTTAGCTCACAGCTGGAGTGAGAAGAGATGGATTATATCATTATATTAATAAGTAGTAATTAATGGGGGATCAGTTTATTACTTCATAACAATAAAAAAAACGATCTCCCACTTTATACCCAGTAGAAGCCTTAATTGTTTCTAACTATTATATTCCATCAATCAGTTAAGTGCCATACGTGATACACGCGTTGGGCGATCATGTCTCGAAAAAGACATGACTGACTGGGCAGAAGATTATCCCGCAGTAGGTAGCCATTGCTTTCTGCAGTAAACTGGTTGCCAGCCAAGGCTACAGAACCCAATCTGTCCTGTTATTTAGCCCATAACTGGAGGGAAGAGACGGATTAATACCTTTCCCAAGGGTATTTGTGCGTAAGTGAATGCAAGGAATTCAATTGGATTTAGATCTCGACACCCCGATTTGTCGTTCAGAGTCGATATCCACTGCACCACAGCGCACATCCATGGATAGTCGCCTGTAAATGAATATAACGAATCCGACTAGAGTTCAAACTCTGCTTACCGATTTAAAATTGGAAGCCATTATCCATTAAACTACTCGCACATCCAGTTTTACTCATCTGTGAAGAGATTGTACTGTAACCACTGTCTTATCGGAGGACCGATATTACTAAATATTTCAGTACTCTTTCCAATGTTTCTAACGAAATTTTCCTGTTTCTTAATACTTTGCTTAGTTTTTGGAAGGTTTCTTTCCCTATTCAACTGCGCCATCATCATTACAATTAAATAATTTGTGTATGTTGTCTAGTGGTTCAATTGTAAAACTAAACTGTTGGGTTCACATACATCAAATATCTACGGGTCTATTCGCTATATTACTGAGGGATTAAAAAGTATCTACCTATTTTATATATGAGTGGCCAACCAGGAGTCCTGACAACGCCCTGTGACTTTTTTGGGGGGGAGAGGGGGTTAAACGAGAAAGGCTACTACACTAAACCAAAAATTTGTAAATATTTGAAGGGCGAAGTTATATGTCTTCCATACCACAAGTGTTCCTGGTGAATTCTGTTGACGCGATTTTTGGGCAGCTCTAGAAGCTCGATGCGAAATCTGCTGCCCATATTGAATTTTAAATAAAACCTCGTGCTAAACACTTTGTTCTCATGTCCATTTCTCATAAAAATTATAAAATTAGAATTATAAAAAGTACCTAATATATAAATTGTAAGTATTTTAAAATGGGGAGTTACTTTTCAATCACTCTATATAAAATTCCGACCGCCCATGAAATTAAAGATTGCATGGATTAAAACAAACAACAAACAACGAAACTAGGGGTTCCGAAATTTTTTTGGCATCATCGTTCACTTTCACACGGAATAACTTTCCACCGTCTACCTATATAGCAAATATTTAAAAGAATAACAGAATTGTTTGGTAAAGGTTTGTTACTGGTTCGTAAACTGTCTTTATGGCGTGTTAGATAAATACAAAAGGGAGGTAACAAATAACGGTGGCAGCAGCAGCGGCAGCTGCTGTTAATGCCGCATTAAAAATAAAACGAAAGTAAACTTGACCATAGAAAACTATATATATATATATATATATATATATATATATATATATATATATATATATATATATAATTTAGTTTTCTTGTTAAGTTTAGTGTTATGGTGAGTGTTAGCGTTGCAAAAGTTGAAAAAAAAATTAAATGATTTTTGTTTATAATTAATAAATTAAAAAAAGAATATACACTACTTCCATATCTGATTCATATATGAAAAAAAATTTCGCGTGAAAAACTATTAAAATTTTAAATATCCTTCTCAAAATTATAGAAAATACATAAATATTCATTGTTTGCGAAGATATTTATATATCATTTATCAGATATCATCATTTAGCTTCCTTTAGCTTCCCCTGACGATCCGTTTAAGTGAAACCTAGGTTGGTCCGTCTGGCTCACTAGGTGTTTATATAATATATATATATATATACTAGCAGTATAGCCCGGCGTTGCTCGGGTGTATTGAAAGCTTTAAAATTAATCCATGGTCCTGGAGCTAAGATTCTGCCTAAAGAATAATTGTGTGAAGTTTGGTGAGAATCGGATAAAAATTGTGGATTTGTATAAAGGACATTCAGACAGATAAACAGACACACACACAAACATCTTGCCTTTTATATATATATATTATCGATTTTCTGCACTATTGTAAGAACTGCAACCTTGAAACTTCTGAATATCGTTTCTTATGCCTTTGTCTATGAGTGTATCAAATTTGATTAAAATCGGACCACTCCTTCTATAACCCGATTTTTTCGCTTATTGATTTTCGATATTTATCGGGGGTACCTCGACACAAAACCTAGCTAAGAACACTCGCAGATGCTTATAGTACAACTGTGTAAATTTTCAAGAAAATCGGTTCAACCGTTTCGGAGTCTATATGTAACGGAAACACACACACACAGACACACACACACACACACTGACAAAATACCATTTATAAATAACTTTATGTGTGTGTGTGTGTGTGTGTGTGTGTGTGTGTGTGTGTGTGTGTGTGTGTGTAAAAGACAAATTAAGGCAGATACGTTATTTCATGGTGAATCGGAACTGAACTTTAGGCCTATTTCAGACGAACCATCATCAGCTTCCGCTTTTATTTTACAAAGGATTTTACACAAAATTTGTGTAAAATCCTTTGTAAAATAAAGACGGAAGCTGATGATGGTTCACCTGAAATAGGCCTCACTTCCGATTCACCATGAAATAACGTGTCTGCCTTAATTTTTCTAATATTTGCTCTATATGTATTTATATGCATATATGTTTAGAGCTCTCTTCGAGAGTTATCCTACCACTGTATGTACAGGATACTCCTTTGGATTCTTCTATACCCACATTGCATGCTGATATATATATATATATATATATATATATATATATATATATATATATATATATAGTGTTTTCATATCCCCTAAAAACTTTTTGAGGAGCATATGTTGAAATACCTTTTTATTACCCCAAATCCTAATAACAAAAACATTTTCAATCGCTCACCATTTTCTATTCAATTGCTTATCGCCTTCCCAAAAGTTGAAATCGCTTACCAGTGGGTGATATCACTTAGGTTGGGGAGCCCTGAACGAGACGCTGAGAAAATTTCATGAATAAGTCTCAAACAACGGAGAATTGATTGGGTTCCTGGTAATTAATTTATAACGGCTGAAAGAAAAAAAATGGAACTGCACAAGAAATATGGTTTGATCATTCAAGAGAGAATTGTCCCTCTACTGATTAGTGTTTTGCTTGAATCTGTACAGATGATGTAATATTTTCAAGACCTTCTATACCAAAAAATTTACTCATGGGGCAAATAAAGGTCGGAAGTGAAGACCTGACTCAGAAGCTCTTTCTAGTTTTGATTAGAGTTTGTGATATTTGTGGTAGTTCTTTGCTATAGTCGGCTTAGGAAATTCAAACAACTTACTGGTAGCAAACTGCCTCCATAACGACAGGTAACGAATTAAGCAGATATACAAAGATATAAAGGGGTGTAAGACAAGGATGTGTCTTCTCACCGGATCTATTCAACTTGTATAGCGAGACTATTCTAAGGACCATAGATGTTATGCCAGGATTCGTCATCGGAGGCCATAATTTGAACAACATAAGGTACGCAAATGATAGTGCTGATAGCAGACACGGAAATGAAAGTGCAAGTCCTCCTGCAGAAGGTAGCTGAAGAGAGTGACAAGAACGACTACAAATAAACTGGAAGCAAACCGAATAATTGGTAATCAACAAAAAGAGCAGCCCAAATTTCCAAATACAGGTGGGGAATACTAAAATCAAGCGGGTACAAAAATTTAAATAACTGGGAAGTGTGCTAACAGAAGACGGAAAGTGCGACACAGAGGACCGAAGGTGAATTAGCATGGCGAAAGCTGAGTAAAGTATTAAGAGACAGGAAAATTTCACTAGAAACAAAGAAGAGAAGACTGGATTACAATGTGATGTCAATTCTTCAATATGGCAGTGAATGCTGGTATCCCCCACCTGCATTTGGCATTTTGGGTTGCTCCTTTTGCTGCTGACCATGCATTCAGTTTTCTTGTGCTTAAATTCATAAAATCTATCTATCATAGAGAAAAGCACATCCAAGTATTCATCTTCGTAAAATTCAATACTGCTGACAGGTTGGTTAAACAAACAAAAAAAAAATCATTTCTGTTGTTTTTGTCTTAATATTAACTGAATATCAATTCAAATTAATTATTCAGTCACTGAGTAGCATGGTTTTGAAAATATCATGGCTATTATAAAAATATTGTCCATATTTGTTCCAACTTGGCTGTCGCTCGAGTTGAGGCATAAAATGAAAAGCAAAACCGTTTGAAGACCAAAGTTAACTAAAATGCCTTGAGCCAGAAGAGAGTTCCACAAGCAAGAAGTGCGGTAGAAGAAACTATTAGCATAGAACTTACGGTCATATCCAGTCGATTCAACTTGTAAATTGATAAGAATGTAGTGGATAATTTCAATTTCAAATTATATGCAGATACATTATCAGCTTCTAATGAGAACAACGGAATTTAAAAAAATAACTTTAACATCGAAACTACAAACACCTTTTAACGAAACCAGCTGCTTGACAAATTCAAATATTTAAAACTGTAAGAATCCAAAGAAAATTCCTTATTTTATTTTCGTCTTGAAAAAATATGTTTCATTTTTCTGGGTTTTCTTACGATACTATTAAGGTGACCTTCATACACAGGGAAAAACTAAACATACCTACTCTTATGGCTTTCAAACAAGGTGCTTAACGACAAAATTGATAACAATTATAGAAACACATCTCAACACACGAGGACAAAAAAAAAAACTGCAAAACAAAACGAAAACTACTATTTGGAAAACAGATACCATTACAACTTATTCAAAGCAGACTCCGTCAAATGGAAGGAAAGTTATGTGGTGGATAGGAAATTAAGAATTAAAAGCAACTTTCTTCTTTACTTTTACAAAAATTCACAATGACGTGTGAAATCCTGTTTTTGCCAAATAGAAAAAAGAATTGACCACATGCTGAAAGAAATGTTGAAGACGGATTTCGCGAGTAGATGTTAAATTAATTTTTCTGACCAATGGCTTGTGAATTAAACATCCCGCTCCAAACAAAATTGCTTTCTGTCAATCATCTGTGAAACTACAGCATGAATGATGTTGACTCGCAGGAGAGTAATTCCCTGCGCACATGAGTATTGAACATACATATAAAGCCTGCGATAAGCACTACTTCATTTGACACAACTGTATATGACATTTCATTCATGGAAGCGATTTAAAAGACTGAAAAGAGTTACCTATCCAGTGCGAAAAATCTAAATGGCTATAAAACGCTTCGGTCAGAGTCAGCCAGACAGTCAGATGGTCGCAGCGAGACGACACATTAAAATGTAACAAGTTTACCCGGACGGTCGTTCTCTCCTCCTTCTTTCTCGTGTGCTGATTTCTTTTACATCTTCTTCTCCATTCAAAGACATTCCTACCAAACGCTCATACATACCTACATGCGTACACATAAACTCTTTTCAACAAATTACTACTACGAACATTTCTACAACACTTGATACTCTTAACTCATTACTTGTTTCTCATTGAATATTAACTCCTACAATTCTTGTTATTCTTTCCTATTAATAAATTTCTATTTTAAACATATAAAATGTATATTTTCATTCTTCCACAATCTCAAAACTTCTATTGCCAATCTTTCTGATGACAACATTCTGATGATGAAAACGAATAAATCTGTAACTTGTAGGGAGTTTGGTTATGTATGACACAAGACCGAATCAATGAAAATTTACCAGCTCCCTATTCTTCAGGAACT
Source organism: Ascarosepion bandense (assembly GCA_037127315.1). Lineage (NCBI taxonomy): Eukaryota > Metazoa > Mollusca > Cephalopoda > Sepiida > Sepiidae > Ascarosepion > Ascarosepion bandense. The sequence continues at coordinate 1,211,649 of JBBBDQ010002117.1, read as the reverse complement.
AGTTAGCAATCCATTCTTCCACAATCTCAAAACTTCTATTGCCAATCTTTCTGATGACAACATTCTGATGATGAAAACGAATAAATCTGTAACTTGTAGGGAGTTTGGTTATGTATGACACAAGGCCGAATCAATGAAAATTTACCAGCTCCCTATTCTTCAGGAATCATGCTTGAAATCATGCTCATACTAATAATTATGATTCAAGTATTTATAGAAAAAGTATAAGGGAGCAGTTTTAGGAAAGTGCCTGAAGCCGAGACGCCAGATCAGAACCAGTAATATTGCAGGTTCCTCTTTGAGTTTCATCAAGGCATTCTCGATAAATAACAGGAGCACCGGGCCATATGTGGCAGCAATATTCTAACATCATTCATGCTGTAGTTTCACAGATGATTGATAGAAAGCAGTTTTGTTTGTGGGGGGTTTAATTCACAAGCCATTCAGTCAATTAAGTGCCATACGTGATACACGCTTGGGCGATCATGCCTCGAAAGAGACATGACTGACTGGGCAGAAGATTATTCCGCAGTAGGTCGCCATTACTTTCTGCAGTAGACTGGTTGCTAGTCAAGGCTATAGAACCCAATCTGTCCTGTTATTTAATCCAAAATTGGAAGGAAGAGACGGATTAATACCTTTCCCAAGGGTATTTGCACGTAAGTGAATGCAAGGAATTCAACAGAAATTCGAACTCGGTTCGTCGATTTCTCGATTCGAGCCGATATCCACTGTACGACAACGCGCATCCATTATTACTCCGTTTAACAGTTGCAAAAGAAGATTTGACAAAAGATTTGGGAAAGAAAGAAAGAAAGAAAGAAAGAAAGAAGAGTAGTAAGAAAAAAGTTTAAAGAAAGAAAGAAAGAAAGTTTAAAAAGAGAAAAAGGTAAAAAATTAAAAAAGAAAGAAAAAAGAAAGTTTAAAGAGAGATAATTGTAAGAAAGAAAGAAAGAAAGAAAGAAAGAAAGAAGAGTAGTAAGAAAAAAGTTTAAAGAAAGAAAGAAAGAACGAAAGAAAGAAAGTTTAAAAAGAGAAAAGGTTAAGAAAATAAAAAAGAAAGAAAGAAAGAAAGTTTCAAGAGAGATAAAAGAAAGAAAGAAAGAAAGAATGAAAGTTTAGAAAGAGAAAAAGGTAAGAAATTAAAAAAGAAAGAAAGAAAGTTTAAAGAGAGATAAAAGAAAGAAAGAAAGTTTAAAGAGAGATAAAAGAAAGAAAGAAAGAAAGAAAGATTTAATAAAAAGAAAAAGAAAGAATGAAAAAAGATTCGTGAAAGAAAGAAAGAAAATTTTTTGGAAGAAATAGGAAAGACTTTTTTAAAAAAGTATTAACAATAAAAATGTTAATAAATAAATAAAATAAAATCTGAAAAAGAGAAAATATCAACGACAAAACCCCCAAAAAACAAAGAATTGGGAAAAAAGAAAATTTTAGAAAATGGATAAAAAAAAAAAAAAGAAAAGAAATCAAGAAAACGTTTAAAAAAAGAAAAAGAGAAATATTGGAATATATAAACGAAAGACATATGAAAAAAATAAAAGGGAGACAGAGAGAAGGGAAAGAGTATTAGAGAGAGACAGAGAGAAGGGAAAGAGTATTAGAGAGAGAGAGAGAGAGAGAGAGAGAGAGAAAGCTAGACCAATAAGCACAGATTCAGATAAAAATACATAGTTTAGATTTTATCCATTCGTCAACGACAACTCGATTTTTATTTTTTTTATGGATGTTAGTTTTTCTATAACCGAAACAATTTCTTAATGTTTCCAGATTTGACTAATCCTTCCGGGTGGATTCCGAAAAACACTTAAAGATTAGTGGTCGGGGTTTCAATTGAAACAAAATAAAAATGGTTGCCTTGTTTGGATTCAAAGAAATAAGATGAGATAAGGACCATTAAAATAACTTCTACGTACGTTTAGATGTCATTTGTACGAAAAAAAAAAAAAAAGAAAATGGACGAGATCAGATACGTGAGTAAAAGATCTCGCGGGATTACGTCAGATGTCTTTAGATATTTGCACATAGAAATAAAACCGAAGCATTTATTTATAGACGTGAAAATAGAAAACAATCATTACTTACGCGCGTGCGCGCACACACACACACACACACACACACATACATACATATATATATATATATATATATATATATATATATACCAGAATTAGAGTAAGGTTAATAACAATAACCATAACCATAATTAGATGAATCACATATTGACTAGATATAAGAACAGAAATTTAAAATTTAAAATTTATTAGAAAAAACGGTTTCCAAACTATGATCTAATTAAAAATTAAAAACTTAAAATTTAATAGGAAAAACTATATTCCCTAAATCCAAAGTTAAGATTAAACATGCAAACCTACATTTATTATAAAGACTCTGCTTAAATAAAAATAAATAAAAAAAATATCCACGCCAACTACTATCGGCTCTTCTAAGAAATCCATAAAGATATAGTCTAGAAATCAAAGACTCTCATTAATCAACCATTTAAGAAACACCCTCTCCAAAAATTCCAACGGTCACAGACTTATTCCCCTATCACTAACCCCACCAACACCTCTAACCTAAAACACTCTCCCCAAACATTCCAACAAGAACAAGGACTATCCCCCTATCTCAACCCCCACCAACACCTCCGACCAAACCTCTCCCAAAACATTCCAACGGTCAAAGACCTATCCCCCCTATCACTAACCCACCAACACCTCTAACAAAACACTCTCTCCCCAAACATTCCAACGGTCAAGACCTATCCCCCCTATCACTAACCCCCACCAACACCTCTAACAAAACCTCTCCCCAAACATTCCAACGGTCAAAGACCTATCACCCCCTATCACCTAACCCCCCCCACAAACACCTCTAACAAAACCTCTTCCAAACATTCCAACGGTCAGAGACTATCCCCTATCACTAACCCCCACCAACACCTCTAACAAGAAGCACTCTCCCCAAACATTCCAACGGTCAAAGACCTATGCCTATCACTAACCCCCATAACTGCCCTCTAACAAAACACTCTCCCCAAACATTCCAACGTTAAGACCTATCCCCCTATCACTAACCCCCATAACACCTCGAACCAAACACTCTCCCCGACATTCCAACGGTCAAGACCTATCCCCCTATCACTAACCCCCACCAACACCTCCTAACAAAACACTCCTCCCCAAACATTCCAACACAGTCAAAGACCTATCCCCCCTATCACTTCTTCCCCACCAGCACCTCTAACAAAACACTCTCCCCAAACATCCCGGCAGTCAAGACTACTCCCCTATCACCGCCCCCGCAACACCTCTAACCAAACCTCCCCAAACATTCCAACGGTCAAGGGCCCTGTCCCCCTATCACTAACCCCCACCAACACCTCTAACAAAACCTTCTCTGAGCATTCCAACGGTCAAAGACCTCCCCCTATCACTAACCCCCACCAACACCTCGAACAAAACACTCTCCCAAACATTCCAACAGTCAAGACTACTACTATACCCTAACCCCCACCAACACCTCTAACAAAACACTCTCCCCAAACATTCCAACAGTCAAAGACCTATCCCCTATCTTAACCCCACCACTCATGAACAAACACTCTCCCCAAACATTCAACTGGTCAAGACCTATCCCTATCACTAACCCCACTGCCTCTAACAAAACACTCTCCCCCAAACATTCCAACAGTCCCAAAGACCTATCCCCCTATCACTAACCCCCACCAACACCTCTAACAAAACACTCTCCCCAAACATTCCAACAGTCAAAGACCCTATCACCTAACACTAACCCCCACCAGCACACCTCTAACAAAACTCTCAAACATTCCAACGGTCAAAGACCTATCCCCCTATCACTACTAACCCCACCAACACCTCTAACAAAACACTCTCCCCAAACATTCAACGGTCAAAGACCTATCCCTATCACTAACCCCACCAACACCTCTAACAAAACACTCTCCCCCAAACGTTCCAACAGTCAAAGACCTAACCACACCCCTATCACTAACCCCCCACCAACACTAACTCAAACACTCTCCCCCAAACATTCAACAGTCAAAGACCTATCCCCCTATCACTAACCCCACCAACACCTCTAACAAAACACTCTCCCCAAACATTCCAACGGTCAAAGACCTATCCCCCCTATCACTAACCCCACCAACACCTCTTCTAACAAAACACTCTCCCCAAACATTCAACAGTCAAAGACCTATCCCCCTATCACTAACCCCCCACCAACACCTCGAACAAAACACTCTCCCCAAACATTCCAACGGTCAAAGACCCTATCCCACTATACTAACCCCCACCAACACCTCTAACAAAACACTCTCCCCAAACATTCCAACGGTCAAAGACCTATCCCCCTATCACTAACCCCACCAACACCTCTAACAAAACACTCTCCCCAAACATTCCAACAGTCAAAGACCCTATCCCCCTATCACTAACCCCCACCAACACCTCGAACAGTACTCCCTCCCTGACACCAGCTTGGGGTCCGAAGGAGACCTGTCCCCTATCACTAACCCCCACCCTTTTACTCTAACAAAACACTCTCCCCAAACATTCCAACGGTCAAAGACCTATCACCCCCTATCACTAACCCCCACCAACACCTCGAACAAAACTAAATAAATATAAAGAAAAAAGATTTCCAGTACTTTACACACCGTCTGATGAGACATTGACGTTTCAATGTCGAAACGAACGTACCTACGTAGCGGATATATATAGAATAATTATGTACATGTTCTAAAATATAATTTATAATATATATATATATATATATATATATATATATATATATATATATATATATGGTCAGCAACATTTCTTTTAAGCGAGTTTCCCTGGAAATGGCCGAAAAGGAAGATGTTATTCATATTTTATTTAATTTTTCCAGTATCCGAACATGTTTCCTTTTGTTGGTGCTCAGAAATGTTAAAATGCTCATCAATGATTTTTCCAAGCGCTATTTGTCGTTCCACGAAGTTTTTCGGCCATTTGCTGGGGTTTGTCAGTCGTTTTTAACGAAACATGCTTAAAAAAAAAAAGGTTGCTACCCAAATATGAATTAATTAAATTACGCGACTCGCCAGCTAGCAAGGAACATAACACTATATATATATATATATATATATATATATATGCAAACATGCGGTGTAGATACAGAAGAATCCAAAGGAGTTTTCTGCGCATAAAGTGGTAGGATATCTCTGTAGGAGAGCTCTAAATATATATGTATATGAATACATAAACTATCGCCCGGTTCACACTCCACCCTCGTCTATTTAACAGGTGTAGAGGTTCATCCCTTGTTCCCTGTTTTATATGTGGTTTTCGGCTTTCTCTTTCCCAATCTTTTCACTCTTACGTAGCCCCCTGCACATCAGTGGCGTTACCGCCTTGCTCAGGGTGATATGATTAAAAAAATTAAAAAAATATATAGAGAGAGAGAGCAAATATATGTAAAAATTAAGACAGACACGTTATTCCATGGTTAAGCGGAAGAGGTCAGTAGGTCTATAAAAGAATCCACCGAAATAAGCATCCGTGTAAGGATTATTCCGAGAAGAGCTTTAACTTTATCACACCCTACCTTCCGAGTAAATACAGCATAAAGTCAACCCTAGAGGCAATCCAAATCCTCAAGAGTGAAAAACCTAATAATGAAATCATAGCTTCACTTGATGTGGAAAACCTTTTTACTAATGTACCCGTCAGTGAAACTATTGATATAATTATAAGAAATGTTTACAATAATCCTTCATTACCCCCACTCAAAATTAATCCCAACATCCTAAGAAAAATTCTACTAGCTTGTACTACTGAAGTGCCTTTTGTTGATCCAAACAACACTATATATATACAACGTGACGGAGTCTCCATGGGTTCAGTGCTTGGTCCGATTTTTAGTAATTTCTACATGTCTAACCTTGAAAATACTACCTTTGCAAAATTTACAAAACCATCAATATATCTAAGATATGTTGATGATATCCTACTATCAATTAAAAATACTAATGAAATCTTACAACTTCAAAAACAGTTTCAAAATAACTCAGTTTTAAAATTTACTTATGAACTTAGCAAAGATAACAAAATTCCTTTTCTTGATATATTAATTAACACTGACAACAATAAATTTACTATCTCACCGTATCAAAAACCTACTAATAAAAATCCCTCCACACTCAATTATATTAGTGAATGCCCCCACTATTACAAAATAGCCATTATAAAAAATCTATTATACCGTGCAAAAGTCAATTCATCTACAAATCAGATCTTCTACAGTGAACTAAAAAACATAAAACAGACACTCATCAATAATAATTTTCCCAACTACATAGTTGATGAACAAATACATTACTTTCTTAAAAAGCTTAACATGGAAAAAACAACACATGATACTAACCCAACCAATCCTAAACATATCACTCTCTTATACCGTAGCCAGATGCACTCCAACTACCAACTAGATGAAAACATCCTAAAAAAACCCATAAATACTAATATTTCTCCGACAGACTCTAACAAAAGAATTAAGTTCATTATATATTACACTAAATCCACTACATCTAATTCATTTGTCCGCAACGACTCTTCCCCCACCGTTAGTGATTTGCAAAAGACCAATGTAGTATATAAATTCATATGTCCATTTAGAGAATGTATCTCTAACAACCTCAATAATATCTACATCGGCCACACCACAAATTCGCTCTCACGGCGTCTGACGTTGCACTTAAATAAAAATTCAAATATATTCCGTCATTTAGAACAACACGGTTATCAACGCACACTTCTGAGAAAAACGCTTGTTGATAACACGTACATACTCAAACAAGAAAATAATAAGCAGAAACTAAAAATCCTCGAAGCACTCTACATTAAACAGTTTAAACCTGGTTTGAATACAATCAATTTCGATATTTCCAACAACGTACTCAAATGTCTGTAATCAGACCAGGGACCACAACACCACTATTTTGTCACTGTCTTCGGCCATCCGCCACGGTAGGGATGGACTTATATTTTCAATTCAATTATCTTTATTGTTAATAGCTTAAATGTTCTATGTTTACTGTGTGTTATTATTTACTCTTTGATAATGGCTTATGTGAGCCGAAAGCTTAGACCTGATAAAAAATTCAACAAATACTGTGATTTTTTGTTGTCTTTTAACGACATCACCATCAAGTATATCAGACGGTATGAACGGATCCTACACAAAATTAATAGACAAAACTTGTCTATATTATTCAATGAAACCTGCATTAATGAAATATATATATATATATATATATATATATATATATATATATACACACACAGTAGTACCTGCCGTATTCAACCCTCTTCGTCAGTGACTGCCTGTTGTTAATGATCGTTTTTCTATGCACGGACGATTTTCTAATGTTAACTGACCCTCAATGTGCGACCACCTCCAGAACCCGACCAGCGACTAAAGTCAACGATTAAAAATCACTGATCAAACAAAAAAAAATCCATTTTGGTCATACACTGCGAACTTCTCAATTAGGAGAAACTAAATGATGTTTCATTTTGATTTGATCCAAGTCAGAAACACTTCTTCATTGTTTTGTTCTTGTAGTGTTGTATCAACCTGTTATTTCTTGTTGAAATGTACGTTGCTTGAGTTTACCTCACGTTCAAATATCGGCTGTTTTGCACAACATGTATTGCATTTGACATGTTCAAGGGATTTATTGCAGTCTCTGTACTAACTTGTATAAATTCAGGGATTGGGAAAATCACAATTATATCCCTTTCTCAAATGTCTATCTTTTTCGTCTTTTATTTTTTTGTGTATCTATCTACTCTATTTCTATCTGGGTATATCTATCTCTACCTCACTGTTTCTCTACCCCCCACCCACGATCACTGTCAGTTTTTTGCCTGTTTTGTTTTGTTTATTTTTTCCATGTATTATCGCAGATTCTCTTTTGCTATCACTCACTTCTAAGAATATACTTTTATAAAGAAACCGTATTTTTTTTAAAGTCCACTTAATAATATTTTTTGTGAACAAATATTTTGGTCTCTTGTTCACCGTTGTAAATACGTTTTTTAAAATTTTAAAATGAATTATGCTGAATAAATTTCTTTAAAGTTCGGCCATTTTCTTATGTTCTCATTTATTTAATACCCGATTATATGGTAACATTTTAATATGTACATTCTGATGAGTGGAATGCACGTTCCTGGTGAAAATAGGTCATGACTATGAGCCTTTAGTGAACGACCACCATCCTTATGGGACCAGTTTTTGATAGCAGTAGGGGGTGGTCGCATACGACAGGTTCCACTGTATATCAATCCCTTTTTAAATATGTTTCGTTAAAAACGATCGACAAGGAATATTTTATTATTTTTATTCAATTTCTCCAGTATTCTTATATGTTTTCTTTATGCTGGAGATAAGACATGTAGAGTCAGCTAAGTCAGTTAAGTGCCATACGTGATACACGCTTGGGCGATCATGTCTCGAAAGAGACATGACTGACTGGGCAGAAGGTTGTCCCGCAGTAGGTTGCCATTGCTTTCTGCGGTAGACTGGTTGCCGACCAAGGCTATAGAACCCAGTCTGTCCTGCTATTTAACCCATAACTGGAAGGAAGAGACGGATTAATACCTTTCCCAATGTTCTATAATGACTATATTTCCAGGCGCTTTCAGCCACTTCATTGGCCGTTCTCAAGAGTGTTATCTTTCCGATATAGTTATTTAATTTCATGTTTTTGGCACTTTATCTTGTGTGTTTTTTTTAAAAGAAGCTTTCTTTAAACGCTAACACGTGCCTCACGCAACTGGAAAACGCATGAGTGTGTTTCTTTCAATGGCGTGCTTGGCGGTACTCCCTGGGAGGATGGCTGTGTCTGTGGAGTATATTTCTTTTTTTTGGGGGGGGGGGGTGTTAATTAATAAATACAATTAGGTACCTTCACTCATTTTCGTGACCTATATTCAAGTTGAATTTTTTAAAAGAAAGTTTACTTGAAGCGTTAATTTTAGCTGTAATTAAAAGCCAAGAGATTAAATTTACTATTTCCAGTAAGCAAAATACTTTGGTGTATTTCAAACCTTAATTATATTGACTGCAATCTAAAATATTTCTGATGTACAAAAAATGTCATTTTTCAACCATTTTTCATCGATAGACACATTTTGTAAACAGAAGCCAATTCTCGGTTTTAAAAATAAAATATACCTCGCCGAAACATTATTTTATTCAAATTAGCAAATTTAAACTTACCTTAATCTCATTTGAAGCAAGTATCAGTTGCTTACTTCCTGAAATGTACTATAAAATCGTTTCTTAATTACGGTATCCTTATTATCAGGGTGTTATCATCGTGTTATCAAAGCCGATAATGACATGACAAACGGAAGCCGTGAAAAATGCTAAGTATAGGAGAAGAACTTGGCATATTTTTATTTTAGCTTAATCGTTCGCTTCGTTTTTTTTCTTTGTTTTTTAAGTATAAAGTAAAATTTAAAATTATCTCAATATTTTCAGCAATTATCCAATATTTTACAGAATTTTAGTTAGTTTAGCGTTATAGTCTTACGTTTGAAGATGTTTTATGAAAAATTAAAATAATATAAAGCTTTCTTTTAAAATAATTTTACAATTTAATGAAATTATATACCGACATAATTTATTAATATTTTTAAAAACTTATGGCATTTGTTAATTTTTATTTTTGATATCTATTTTTCATATTCTTATCGAATGACCCTCGTATATATAATAACAATCACGTATTTCAAAAGTTTCGCTCCTTACAGGAAAAAAAAAAAAAACTATATAAAAATTTTCGGCAGGGTATAATTCTTTCATCTCGCTTCCGTGTTTCTTATGCCCTACATTTCAACATTCAACATTCAACATTCAACATTCAACGGGCTTCGCAAATCACCCTTTCAAAATAAGTAATTGTGAAATTTACAATTTGTGGAGGTACCTAATAAATAAGGTGAATTTTTCGTTATAAGGACTTCTAATACAGAAAGAAGCTTACTTTTTTTTCCTTTACTTCTTTTTCAAAGGGGTTTCGTATTTTTTCTTTGCAGATTGAAAAAACCTTTGAGATTTTTGGAGATTAACAAAGATGGCCGACCAAGAAGCATGCTCCAGTATTGAAGAGAGGTCAGTTATCAAGCTTTTGGTTGCTGAAGTGTGCAAACCAGTTGAAATTCATAAGAAAATGTCAACTGTGTATGGTACCACATGTTTCAGCCAAATAATGTCTACAAGTGGGCTAAATTGTTTAAAGAAGGACGGCGCAGTGTTGAGGATGAAGACAGGCCTGTGAGACCTACAGAAGTGAGGTTTCCTGAGGTAATCAAATCAGTCAATGACCTCATTCACTCTGACAGAAGGGTGACAGTGGATGACATTGCAAGGACATAAAGAACAAATGCAGGGGTCATCAGTCACATGGAGTCGTTTTGCATCAAGACAACGCAAGGCCTCACACAGCAGCCTAAACGGTGCAGACCAACAACGAGTTGAGCTGGGAACTGCTCCCTCATCCCCCTTACAGTCCAGACCTTGCCCCTTCAAACTTTCACCTGTTTGGTCCTTTGAAAGCGTTCACGAGAGGCACGAAGTTTGAAAGTGACGATGAAGTCAAAAATGCTGTGAGCGATTGGCTGAGACATCAGTCCAAAATTTTTACACTGAGGGAACACGAAGCTTGTGCACAGATGGGAAATGTGTGTGACACTGCTGGGAGAATACGTTGAATTAAAAAGCAAGCTTCTATCTGTATTAGAAGCTCTTATACCGATAAATTCACCTTATTTATTGAATGACCCTCGTATCACGTTTGGTCATCCGTAAAAAGAAAATACGGTTCATTATACACAAAATGTTTTAATTATTTTAAAAAATGTTTTAATTATTTTAAAAATCGAATGGCTCGTTTATTTTCTTTTCAATTTTCGATTAGTAAATGTGTTTTTCACGTACTAATTTAACAACCTGAACGACAAGGGAGGAAATTTTAAAAGATTTTTGAAACTTTATAAATTATTATAATAAAAAATAATAAAGATGAAAACAATTCTTGTAAAAATCATTGATTTTCTTTTCTTTTCTTTTCAGACTATAATATATTTTGTTTATAAAGCCAATTAAAAGTTTATCTAAATAAAAAATAGCATAGTTTTACTGCATTTTTGTTTCCACAATTCGGAACAGATCTTCTGAAAAGTAGCTAATTTAGAAAAAAAATAGATAACTGATCAGCATTCTACAGTGACTACTGAATTTAATTAATCATAGATACATGTGCTAACAATCACGAATTTTTAAACTTTTCAGGAAATTAATTTGTGGGTGGTGGTAACATATGTACAAAAATAAAAAATTTTACAAAGATTTTCTGAAAACAATTATTTTAACAATGATTTCAGTCATTTATGAATAAGTCCTGAAATTTTAATCAAAATCCGACTATTATTTGATTTTTGCAAGAATTTCTAATTTAATGTCTTTTTCACCGCCAAAAAAGTGATTAACGTAATATTACGTTTGCCGTTATAAAACCTTGTAAAAATTACGCCACTCACAAACGAAAGAAAAACAAAATTCTGCCAAAATTTCGAACGTGTTAGAAAGAATTAAAAAATAATTAAAAATTCTTTGATCTATCCTCGTAAACATGAACATTTTACCGATAAAACTTTGTTTACATTTAGTTTGGTTTTTTTTTGTGGTACATCTAAGTGGCGCTTAGTAAATCAAGTATATTGTTTCTTCAGCAAATTCCTGGAGGTGCCTACCTAAAATTAGATATTAAAAATAAATAAAATACTTTTTAAATTTAGTTTTAAAATGCTTGTATTTGGCTGTTCAAATGACACCAGCCTGCTTTAAAAATGTCCCAAAAAGCGCTTTTAGGCAGTTGAGATGGATCACACTTACACATGGTGATTAAGTTGGGCTGTTTATTAAGTATACCATGAGTTAACCCCTTTATTTTAGATTTTTTGTGAGCACCTACTTGATTCCAAAATTTTTCACACCTATATGAGAGGTCCAATACTTACGCGTCAGTTCTTCCATTTTGATTTTTCATGTCTGTGAACGGAAAGTGAAAAGAAAGTTCAAAAGTTTGGGTGTAGAGATCAGAGTCAGTTAAGTGCCATACGTGATACACGCTTTGGGCGAGCATGTCTCGAAAGAGACATGACTGACTGGACAGAAGATTATTCCGCAGTAGGTCGCCATTACTTTCTGCGATAGACTGGTTGCAAGCCAAGGCTATATAACCCAATCTGTCCTGTTATTTAACCCATAACTGGAAGGAAGAGACGGATTAATACCTTTCCCAACGGTATTTGCACGTAAGTGAATGTAAGGAATTCGACTGGAATTTGAACTCGGCACCCCGATTTGTCGTCCCTAGTCAATATCCACTGCACCACAAAATAGAATGCCATAAAATCAAAGACTACTTAAAAAAAAAGATTTTTGGTTTTTATTGAAACGGTTACATTTTCATTCTCGTGACATAGAGTCAACTTCTTTCAGACTAAAAACTGAAAAACTAAAGAAAATTTATCTTTAACATAACTGTAGTGTAAGTGATTTTTTTCTTAATTCTATTTTAAAGAAATTTAAAGCGTCTTTTAAGAAACAAATGAATTTTTTTGTATTAACCTTTGTTTCATATTTAAATTTTTTAATTAACTTTTGTTTCATATTCAAAATTATATTTTAAGGTGGTGTGAAATTTTAAATTGTTTTCTTTGTACAAGTAGATCTTTCTTTCACTTATAGTATGAACCTCCATTTTTTTTCTAAAAAGCATAATATGACGTCAAACTCAGTAAAACCAAAGTTTCATTTTCATTAATAATAAGAAAGAACAAAGTATTGTTTTATTATTTTTTAAAAAATCCCTTATGACATGTTTTAAATTTTGGTTAGAATATTGTTTTTTTAACGTTAGCGATTGACGTAGTAAATTACGTGGAGTGTTTCTTAACTATTTTTTTCCGGTGATACACACATTAATTTAGAAATTCATGAAAAAATCAAATAATTGTCTGATTTTAATGAAATTTTCAGACTTTATTCACAAATAAATGAAATTATTCTTGAAATCATAATATTTTTAAAAAATCTGGGGAAAAATATTTTTCTACATAGGAAACGCAAATTGATGAAATTTCAAGAAATTTAATTCTGTATGCAACATTGGTTTTATTAGTTAAACGTAGGACTCATTGGAGAATGTAAACCAAGTATTATTGTTTAAACCAATTTAGCCCCTTTTACCGAAAATCTTCTCCGAATTGTAAAATACAAAATGCGATAAAACTTTTAGGTACCTCCAATAAATCGCTGAAAAACAGCATAAGAAGGAAAGAGATCGCAAACTAAATAAAAACAAAATTTTCTCAGCAAAATGTTTATGTTATTATTAAGAGAATAGATCAAAGTATTTTTTAATGATTTTTAATTATATTTTTTTTATTCTTTTTAACACGTTCAAAATTTTGGTAGAAAATCTTGTTTTTTTTTTCGTTCGTGAGTGACGTAATTTTTACCAGGGTTTATAACAGCAAATTTAATATTACGCAAATCACTTTTTTGGCGGTGAAAAACACATTAAATTGGAAATTTTTGCAAAAATGAAATGCTCGAATTTTGATGAATATTTCAGGACTTATTTATAATTGACTGAAATCATGGCTGATATAATTATTATTTAGAAAATATTGGTAATTTTTACATATGTTACCGCCACTAATTAAATTCTAGAAATGTCTAGAAATTCGCCATTGTTTCCCAATAAACATTATATTAATTAAATTCAAAAGTCATTGGGGAATGCTAATCAACTGTCTTTTTTTCTTCAAAATTAGCCCATTTCTGCTGTAGACTAGTTGACGACCAAGGATATAGAACCCAATCTGTCCTGTTATTTAACCTATAACTGGAAGGAATAATACATTTCCCAAGGATATTTACGCGTAAGTGAAGGCAATGAATTCAGCTGGAATTCGAAATCGGCTCCCCGATTTCTCGTTCCGCACCACAACGCACATCCTGTAATTGCTTTTATAAACAATATAAATTAGGGATATCAAAATTCGATGAGTAATGAATTTTTACAAAAACTGTTTTCATTTTTATTATTTTTTGTTTTGATAATTTATAAAATTTCAAATTTTTTTTTTAATTTCTTCCTTCATTGTTAATGATAGGGTGTTAAATTAATGAATGGAGACTGCATTTACTAATCAAAATGAACATTTGTATTCAGTGCCCAATTTTTTTAATTTCCACATTTTTCTGAATCACCCAGCTACCCAAATCCTGCTTTCAAAATTTAAAATAATTCACTTCCTAGTTTCATAATTTTTACATTGACTATGAATGCAGGTACCTTACAGAAATTGAAAAAGCTTTCCTTTTTCTAGTTATAACCCGTATTTTGTCTGTTTTTGTTGTAAATTTCAATAGCTACTTTTCTAATCCTACCATTGAAATAAATTTTTTATTGTTAAATTCCTACTTAGCATAACATTTTATGAATTGAGTTAGTTCGGTTATTTCAATTTCATCCTTTCTTATTCAATTGTAAAATTATTTTAAATGTAAGTTTTATATTATTTTAATTTTCATTTATTCAGAAAGCATATTCAAACTTATGGCTATAAAGCTAGACTAACTAAAATTCTAACAAAATATTATTTAATTACTGGAATTATGTTAAATTTTTAATTTTACTTTATACTTAAAAACCAAAAATAGAAACGTTTGATGACATTCACATGAAATTATGTCATGTCTGGTCGCCATACTTAGCACTTTTAACTGCTTCTGCTTGTCATTAAATCATTCGTCACCTCAGATGACCCTGATAACAAGGATACCGTGATTAAGAAAGGCTTTTATCGTACATTTCAGACAGTAAGCAACTAATACTTGTTTCAAATTAAAATAAGGTAAGTTTAAATTTGCTAATTTTAATAAAATAATGTTTCAGCGAGTTATATTTTATTTTTGCAAGATTTTTTAAAACCGAGAATTATCTACTTTTTACAAAAAATTAAAAATGGCTGAAAAATTAAAAATTTTACAAATCAAAAAAGTCTTAGATTCCAATCAATATAATTTCCGTTTGAAATACACCAGAATATTTTGCTTACTGGAATTAATAAATTTCATCTCTTGGCTTCCAGTTACAGCTAAAATTAAAACTTCAAGAATTATTTTTCTTTTTAAAAAATAAATTTCAGTTTAAGTATCGAAAATGATTGGTAGTACGTAAATAAAACTGACATTATTTAATTAGATCAGCTTTTAATTGCTTTAATAAATAAAATAAATTAAGGACATCATAGTCTGAAAACAAACAATTTTTATTAATAATGAACTTATTTAAAAGCTGTTGTTTTTTTAATTATAATAATTTATGAAGATTCATGAATATTTTAAAAATATTTCAAAGACTCATTTTCGACAAGTAACTTTTAAATTGAATTTTTAATAAAAAAATGTTATCTTCATACTTTTATTTTAGTTTTAATTGAAAGCTGAATGATTACATTCGCTATTTCCAGTAATTAAAATACTCTGATGTATTTCAAACAGAAATTATATTGATTGGAATCTAAAATTTTGAGATGTTTTTAAATTTTAAAATTTTTCGGTTATTTTTGAGTTATCGATACATTTGTAAACAAAAGTTAATTCTCGGTTATAAAAATCTTGCAAAAATAAAATATACATCTATGATACATTTTCTTTTGAAAATTAGCAAATTTAATGTTAAATTAATCTGATTTAAACAAGTATTACTTATTTTATAGCATGGAATTTAGAATAAAATTAATTCTCAAACATAGAGTTGAACTTTTTGACTTGTCCCTCGTATTTGAAAAGTGATGACAGATCGACAGTTGCGAGATAAAATAAGAGTATGGCGATTACAAGTGGCATAATTGGATAATTTTTCCTGTAAGGGTAAGAAACTAAAGTCCTTAAAGACACATGACCCAGTAGATATAGACGTTGGTTAGTTCCTGTGACTTGACCCAAACAGTCATAAGTTCAATACCAGGCTACAGCAGTGGTGAACAAGTAACTTGCAGGGTTAGAGAGGGATAACTGATGACTTCCAAACGAGGCTTTACACAAGGAATGAAAATGATATGCCCCAGTTATTGTAATAAATTGTTCGGTTCAAAATCCCTAGCACCTGAAGACGGCTGGAGCGTGCAACGGCCGAAACATCGTACAAATGGCAACAAAGATGAGAACAATAGTACGAATAATGTAAATACTGTAAATACTAACTCATCTCAGAAATATAGACAAATAGAATGATCTATTATTAAACGTCGTATAAAAGGCAACAAAAATCAGGAGAATAGTCTGAATAATGTAAATAGTGTAAATACTAACTCATCTCAGAAATATAGACAAATAGAATGATCTATTATTAAACGTAGTACAAATGGCAACAAAGATGAGGACAATAGTCCGAATAATGTAAATAGTGTAAATACTAATTCATCTCAGAAATATAGACAAATAGAATGATCTATTATTAAACGTCGTACAAAAGGCAACAAAGATGAAGACAATCGTCCGAATAATGTAAATACTACCTCATCTCAGAAATATAGACAAATATAATGATCTATTATTAAACGTCGTACAAATGTCAACAAAGATGAGGACAATAGTTCAGATAATATAAATACTGTTAATACTACCTCATCTCAGAAATATAGACAAATACTAAATTGTGTATTATTTGTATATCCTTTCTATGTCGATCATGCTATTCTAATATTTCAAAATGTCTGATAAATCTTTTTAAAAAAGAGCATTAACTTCGACGAAACTTGTACATGTTACTTCAGGGTTCACAAAATTGAAACTCCCTCCATGGAGCCATCGATGGTATGAGACAATAGCAATGGTTGCGGTATGAATAGAAGACGACGACGAAGACGAGGCAGGAAAGAGTGACAGGGGAAGAGAAAGGGTGGCGATCATTATATATGCACTCCAAACTATCAAATGGCGTCCCAGATGCGATACAAAAGCGTCTGACTATAGATTGACATTATCGTTCTTTTGAACGCTCCATTAATATTACATGGCTTTTTGCTTTCTCCGATTTCGCGCCATAATCTCCCGCCATTGTTGCAATTTCTCGTCTGCCTGTAAACGAAATCTGAATTTCTAATTCAACATTTTCATATCTCGTCCCTAAATTACCCCGTTAAACTCATTTTTTTTTCCTGTACCGTAATAATATGGAAGTTGGTGTTGGGTTAGAGTCGGCATGAGAAGTGTTTAAATCCGTTACTAGTTTCTCTCTTTTTCTCGCTAGCGTTTTAACACAGTGCCGGATATGACGTCAGTTCGTATGTTACAAGGTTTTTCAAAAGATTAACAATTTCTGTTTTCTGTTTTGTTTTGCTTTTCTTTCTAGTTCGTGTCGTAAATGACGGACAGCGGAAGTTGACAACAATGGCGTCTTGAAAAATAGCATATCCGCTTGATCGTGATTTAAAATTTTTTTTTTATTATTATTATTGCTTATTTATTTGTTTATTTTTGAGTGATTTAATAAATAAATAAATACCTCCAGAGAAATAAGTTTCTTCTCGAGTTACACGAACTGGATAAACAGAGGATATGGAGGTAGTACAGAATACAAGCACAAACATTCAAATCATTTTTCTTTTTTCTTTTTTTTCATAGAGGGAAAGGGTAATATCATTGAAAATCAGCCTAACGATTCGCCAAAACATTTCAACGGACATCTTCTGCTTCTTTCTTCTTCCTTTGTGAAGGTGCGCCTCTTCAGAACGTGAACGATCACGGCACTCCACATTGTCTTTTTCTTTTGTCGCTCATAGCAATTTTGAATGTTTAGTATCTCACTTCGTCCTTGTTTAGTCATCCATTTGCATCCATTCAAGTGTTAAATTCTCCGCGTCTCTTTCTCTCAAAAATATGACACAACGAAACAAATAAAGGACAAATAAACATAAAACGATGAAAGAAAATGGATGACAAGACACCGACGTCAACAGTAAAAGACAATGGCCTATGTCGAAATTAGGAAGATAGAGGATACAGGTGAAAGACTGTCTTCTTAATATGCTAAGAAAACCGTTACTTTTAAAATAATACACATATTTATGTCATTGTTGTTTACGTTTCTTTATATTATGGCCGCTACTGTATAATTGGTTCTCGTTGTTGGAATTATCTTTTAAGAATTTAGAAAATATAAAGCGTGGGAAATAAGGTTAGAGTCGTGCCCATAATAAATGAAAGACCAGGATCAGTAGGGTCGAGATTGGAAGTGAGACTGAAAATATTCAGAATACCTCCAGGAGATTACTAACGTCGCGGAAAAAGTTATTTATGGTCTAAGCCTGGTGTCGGCAACCTATGGCACGCGTGACGTACGTTGGCACGCCAAGCAATTTCCAACGACATGATGACATCACGAATTCGAAACCAATAACTACTATAATGCAAATAAGATATTTAGCTGTTTCAAAACTGCTCACTCGTTGGACTCCCCGTTTGTTTCACCTTCTAAGAGCACCGTTAATAAAGACACCAACTAATAGACTAGGAAATATTTCTACGAACGTGAATCTTTTATTAATTCTAGAACTACTTACTTGAAGAACTGATTACCAATGACTCTATTTTTAACATGAGAGACGAAGCTTTCGAATTCAACAAAAGATCTGTTATCTTCCTCTGATCCACCCAAACGAACTTGAATACTATGACCGCAAAACACGATCAAAACCCAATCACCTCCATTTCTGCGTAAAAAATTTAAAAAAAAACATTTTTAGAAAATATGGGAAATAAGGTTAGAGTCGTGCCCATAATAAATGAAAGACCAGGATCAGTAGAGTCGAGATTGGAAGTGAGACTGAAAATATTCAGAATACCTACAGGAAATTACTAACGTTGCGGAAAAAGTTACTTATGGTCTAAGCCTGGTGTCGGCAACCTATGGCACGCGTGACACACGTTGGCACGCCAAGCAATTTCCAATGACATGCAGCCACAAATGGCATCACGAAGTCCGAACCAATAACTACTACAATTTAAATAAGATATTTAGCTGTTCCAAAACTGCTCACTCGTTGGAATCCCTGTTTGTTTCACCTTCTAAGAGCACCGCTAATAACGACATCCACTAACAGACAAGAAAAACATTCCACGAACGTAAGTCTTTTATTAATTCTACAACTACTCAAAGAAATGTTTAGGGCTTAACATCTCTCTCGAGATCGTTAACCTTTATAAAAAAAAAACTAGCAGTATAGCCCGGTGTTGCTCGGGTGTAATGAAAGCTTTATAACTAATCCATAGTCCTGGAGCTCAGACGCAGCCTAAAGAATATTTGTGTAAAGTTTGGTGAGAATCGGATAAAAATTGTGGATTTGTATAAAGGTCATACAGGCAGATAAACAGACACACACACACAAACATCTTGCCTTTTATATATATATATATATATATATATATATATATATATATTTTTTTTTTTTTTTTTTTAATCATTTCACCCCGAGCAAGGCAGAAACGCCACTGATGTGCAGGGGGTTACATAAATGTAGAAAGATTAATTAGAAAAGAGTGAGGAGTACAAGCTAGTTAGAAAGGAACAATAGAAAACTGAGAAAGCAGGTGCAATGACAGGTACATGGGCGGAGAGAAAGGGAAGGTTATACAGGGGAGGGGAGAGAGCTAGAGGCCAGTGGTTAGTAGGTGAGTATTAACTTTGCTTTTAAATTTCTGGAGGTCGTAGCCGTCAGGAAAGCAAGAATACGGGAGTGAGTTCCACATATATATATTATCGATTTTAAACATTCTTGGTACTTAGAAATTGTGTAAAAAAGCACTCACGTTATATTCTTTAATTAGTTTAAGAAATATAATATTATATCATTATATTAATAAGTACTATTTAGTGGGGGATCAGTTAATAATAATAATTATATATATATATATATATTATCGACTTTCTGCCCTATTGTAAGAACTGCAACCTTGAAACTTCTGAATATCGTTTCTTTTGTCTTTGTCTATGAGTGTATCAAATTTGATTAAAATCGAACCACTCCTTCTATAACCCGATTTTTTTTATTATCGATTTTCGATTTTTATCAGGCGTACCTCGATACAAAACTTAGCTAAGAACACTCGCAGACGCTTATAGTGCAACTGTGTAAATTTTCAAGAAAATCGGTTCAGCCGTTTCGGAGTCTATAGGTAACGGACACACAAACACACAAACACACACACACACACAAAGTTCCATTTATAAATAAGTTTAGACATTGCTTTTCCTCTTCTTTCGGCTGATAGTTCAACTTATTCCTGTGAGCAGATTTTGTCCCATATGAAAGCAGAGTTAAATCCAGAACGAACATTTATAAAACTGTAAGAATCTCAAAGGGGCAAAGTATGTTGCGGATATTGACCAATTGGCTAAAATCATGCAAGTACACAGCTCCCATTAAAACTTTAAAAAGTCTTTTAAAAAAAGTTTATTTCTATTAATGTCGTTTGTATATTACTGTATATATTGATATATAGAATATATTGCAGAAGAGGTATATTAACCTTGGCTTGTATAAAAATACGTATGCTGTTGGCAAACTGAATGATTTTAAAACCCTAAGTCTGTACATAATTAGCAAAGGGTTGCCGAACAACCGTTCCCGAAGACCACAGATACCAACAACACCCTATAAAGCTTCATGAAAAAGTCAGTCAGTTAAGTGCCATACGTGATACACGCTTTGGGCGATCATGTCTCGAAAGAGACATGACTGACTGTGCAGAATATTATCTCGCTGTAGATTGCCATTGCTTTCTGCGGTAGACTGGTTGCCAGCAAAGGCTATAGAACCTAATCTGTCCGGCCATTTAGCTCATAGCTGGAGCGAGAAGAGATGGGTTATGTCATTATATTAATAAGTACTATTTAGTGGGGGATCAGTTTGTTACTTCATAACAATAGAAAACCGATCCCCCAATTTATGCTCAATAGAAGCTTTAATTGTTTCCAGAGGATTATCCCGCAGTAGGTTGCCATTGCTTTCTGCGGTAGACTGGTTGCCAGCCAAGGCTATAGAATCCAATCTGTCCTATTATTTAACCCATCACTGGAGGGAAAAGACGGATTAATACCTTTCCCAAGGGTATTTGCGAGTAAGTGAATGCAATGAATTCGGCTGAAATTCGAACACGTCTCCCCGATTTCTCGTTCCGAGCCAATACCCAATGCACCACAACGCACATTAGACATTATACTTTGGTTTTAAATTTACTATAATTATTGCTCATATATTTTTATAATGTCGTGTACAAACATCCACATCTGCAAAGAGCGTCTCGTTTATACACATGCAAAAAAATCATTTTTTTTTCTTAAATACTGGGTTTTTTTAAAGTGTAACAAACTTTAGGATTTATGATCGGTAAATATAATTTTTACTTAAAAATTTTGGGATGTTTACACCATTGAATCAGAAATTTAAAAGGTTAAAACCTTTTTAAATTTTTCTCATTAAAAAAAGAAAAAAAATCTTCTTGTAAAATTGAAAGTGATTCTTATAAAAATTCATTGTTGATAGAAACTTTTTAAGACAATAATGTCTTTAATATATTTTATTCATAAAAGCAATTAATTTTTTTTTCAATTTAAATAATGCCTTAGTTTTATTGCATTTTTATTCAAATTTATTGTTTTTATAAAAACTAACCTACAATTGAAGATTATGGAGTTCTGCCTTAACTAATATAAACATTAAATTTTGCAGGACTGAATTTCTCGAATTTTCAAAAAATTAGACAAGTGGTGTCTAGCAGATGTAAAAAAAATACTTTTAAAAAGATTTTCTAAAAAAAAAAACATTTCTAAAATAATTTCATCCATTTTTTAATAAATCCTGAAAATTTCATTAAAATCCAACAATTATTTGATTTGTGTTAGAATTTCCAGAATTGAAGAATATAAGGTGAGCGTTATTTTAAAATCAATGTTTTTTAGCTCAAAAAGACGCAAATATTTGCTATGCGAATTAATAGTCCAATCGATCACACACACACAAACACACACACACACAAACACACACACACACACACACACACACACACACACACACACACACACACACAAATAATTACCAAAATTGAACTAATCCAGTCATTCCTCTCTAACCGCACAATGAAGGTGGTATTAAACGGACATGCCTCCCAGAACTACCATACAAACGCAGGTGTCCCCCAAGGCTCCATCTTAGGTCCTACACTCTTCCTGATATACATTAATGATCTCCCTGATTCCATAAGAGTCCAAATTTGTTTGTACGCCGATGACACCACAGTTCACTCTCGCCTCCTACAAAAACCTGGTGTAGGCGTCAAACCTAACCTCGCTGCTGAGATTGAAAAAGACCTCCAATCCATATTGGACTGGGGTAAGAAATGGCTAGTAAATTTTAATGCTTCTAAAACGAAGCTACTCTCAATTAACCATCATCGACAATCTCACCTACCTCCATAGCATGGACCAGGCTTGCCTCCCAGAGAGTAAAACACTACGCCTCCTTGGAATGACTATATCGAATCCATTGCTAAATCCGCTGCTATGAAAGTCGGTTCTCTGTGTAGGGCCCGGAAGTTTTTTCCGTCTAAATCTATCTTGCACATATACAAATCTACCATCCGCCCGTGCATTGAATACTGTTGCCATATCTGGTCGGGTGCCCCTGCTATTCTCCTCGGGCTTCTCGATAAGGTTCAGAGGAGGGTCTGTAATATGACAGATACCGACTTGGCAAACCGCCTGCAGTCTCTCTCCCACCGGCGCGACGTGGCTTCCCTGTGTCTCTTCTATAAATATTTTCACGGCTTCTGCTCCGATGAACTTAGATCACTGGTGCCCCCTAATTACGAATTTGAAAGAGATACTAGATTAGCAACTAGATCCCACTCTTTTACAGTGAAACCGATAAAATGCAACCGTAACTTCTACTCCAACAGTTTCTTTCCTCGCACTTCCCGACTGTGGAATTCTCTTTCACACGATTGCTTCCCCGACGGCTACAATCTCCAGGAGTTTAAATGTAAGGTCAATAGACACCTCCTAACACACTAACCTGCTCCCATTCTATCAAACACTCTTCCCATCTGCCCAAACCTCATCCTCGGTATCCTTACTCATCTGTCACCTTCCTCCTGACATTCCCTATGTCTAACCACTCCTTCTCTTTACCTTTCCCTATGTAGCCCCATGCGCAATAGTGGCAGTGGAATGCCTTGCTTGGATGATTAAAAAAAAAAATTTCGGAGTTCTAGAAAGGAGTAAAATACACAAAATTAAATAATCCGAACATATTGGGCTTTCCTTTTAATAATAACAAAGATTTTGACGATAAAACTTTGCTTTTATAAAGTTTGGTACATTCCTTAATCATGGTATGTTCTTTTTCCAGCGAATTTGTGGGGCTACCTAATTAAATGTAAAAAAAAAATACTAAAGAGGATTAAGACATCTCATACCACCCAAAAATGACGGCCATATTTAACTAATTTTGAATTGCTTGGTTACTTTTTCTACATCAGAAATCGAAGATTTTAACCTGTACAAGTAACTTGTTATCACATTAAAGGAAGAATTTTGCTTTTGAAATCATTATCGCAATCAGTTAAACGAGGATCCGAAAATATCAAATAAAATTCGGGGACACTGAAATCAAGTAGCGAAATTTAAATACCGGGGAAGTATTCTAACAGAGAGCGGAAAGTGTGTCACTGAGTTCCGAAGGCAAACTGACATGGCCAAGGATGTAGTCCATATGTTGAATAGAGGATTAAAAAACAGGAAATTTTCTCTGGAAACAAAGAAAAGGGTGTTAGATTGTCCTGGGATGTCTGTCCTTCAATATGGCATCTCATGCTGGACAATATCGTCAAAGATGAAGAAAAGGCTTGAAGAAACCGAAATGTAGTTCTAAAGAAGGATGCTGAGGATAATATGGACGGAACACGTGATCAACGACAAGGTTTTGGGAGAAAATGGTCACGAAAAGAACACTTATGCTTAACATCAGGAAATGACTAACGTTTCTGGGACATGTAGTGAAGAAGACGGGCATGGAGAATATGATGCTCACGAAACGGATAAAGAGTAGGAGAGACGCATGACATGCTTAATGGATTTGAGTAGATGTTTGGTTGAGCAGGGATTGAGTGGGCTAACAGGAGAAGGGTTATTAAGAGCGACAAGGGATAGGAAGATGTGTAGCGCCATGACACGGCGCATAGAAGAAGAGTTATAAATGACTAACGAGTATTGAGAAGAGGTAGATTCCTAACTAATCAGAAAATTGAGAAAAAAAAAGATATTATAATGCGGATGTAAAATGGGGGATCGATCCTATATTATAATTGATATATAAATTGATCCCTCACTTTATAGCAAGTCTAATTTCTACACATTTGTATTCCAGTTTTAAGGGCTTGAGCAAATGGATAACAGTGCAGAGTTTAGGAGGGCTAACAGGAGAAGGGCTATTAAGAGTGACAAGGGATAGGAAGATGTGTAGCGCCATGACACGGCGCATAGAAGAAGAGTTATAAATGACTAATCAGAATTGTGAAGAGATGGATTCATACCTAATCAGAATTTGAGGAAAAATTAAAAAATTATAATCTGGGTATAAAATGGGGGATCAGTTCTATGTTATAATTCATATATAAATTGATCACTCATTTATGGCCTAATTTTAACACATTTGTATTACAGATTTAAGGGTTTAAGCAAATAGATAACAGAGCAGGGTTTAGGAGGGTCAAAAGGAGTAAGGGTGTTAGGAGCGACAAGGGATAGGAAGATGTGGAAGGCCATGACACTGTACATAGAAGAAAAGTTATAAATGACTAATCAGTATTGGGAAGAGGTAGATTCATAACTAACCAGAATTTGAGAAACAAATAAAAAATTATAATGTGGGTGTAAAATGAGGGATCAATTCTATGTTTTAATTTATATATAAATTGATCCCTCATTTATGGCCAAATTTTAACATATTTGTATTACAGATTTAAGGGTTTGAGCAAATAGATAACAGCAGGGTTTAGGTTAAACAAATAAGAAATTATAATGTGGGTATAAAAGGGGGATTAATTCTATATTATAATTGATATATAAGTTGATCCCCAAAAGGGGATCAATTCTATATTATAATTGATAAATAAATTGATCCCTCACTTTATGACCAGTCTAATTTCTAGACATTTGTATTCCTGATTTAAGGGCTTGAGCAAATGGATAACAGTGCAGCGTTTAGGAGGGCTAACAGGAGAAGGGTTATTAAGAGTGACAAGGGATAGGAAGATGTGTAGCGCCATGACACGGCACATAGAAGAAGAGTTATAAATGACTAATCAGTGTTGAGAAGAGGTGGATTCATACCAAATCAGAATTTGAGGAACAAATAAGAAATTATAATGTAGGTATAAAATGGGGGATCAATTCTATATTATAATTTATATAAAAATTGATCCCTCATTTATGGCCAAATTTTTACACATTTGTATTCCAGATTTAAGGACTTGATCAAATAGATAACAGAGCAGGGTTTAGGAGGGAGAAGGGGTGTAAAGGGCGACAAGGGATAGGAAGATGTGGAATGTTATAATCGCCTACGTCCTGAAAGCACACTGCACATAAACAAAAAGTAAAAAATAGACAAGAAATGCTAACACGAAACGTCCCACCCCCAAAAAATGACGGTAATATTTAATTTTGAAATTGCATTTGTTATAGTTTTCTGCATAAGTTATCTGAGGTTTTTATCTCTACAATTAACTCTATTGTCGCGTGCAATAAAGGTTTCGACTTTTTAAATTACTGAAAGTAAAACTATACAGCGAAAGCTAATATGACCTCAACCGTCAAAAATTACGGCCATATTTAGTAATTTTTCAATTTCATTGTTTATATTTTCTACCTAAGTAATCAAGGATTTTTTTTTATATATAGTTAATTCATTTGTCGAATGTGTGAAAGAATTCTGCTCTTTAAATAATTAAAATAAAATAAAACATTCTAAAATAAACTTCATGCAAATCCAAAGAAATATAGAACTATATATTCGAAGCCTGATCTCTTCTACTTAAAAATGCGTTATTCTGTTATTATAACTCAATTCATATACGGTCATATCGCGTTGAATACACCGATTCTCCTCTGATCACTCGAAGTTAAGCAACCTTGAGCCTGGCCCTTACTTAGATGGGTGACCGCTTAGGAATGCCAGGTGCTGTAAGCGTTCTTGATGGATGTGCGTTGTGGTACAGTTGGTTTCTCGGAACGAGAAATCGGGGAGCCGAGTTCGAATTCTGGTTGTACTACGCGCTAATACCTTTTGGGAAAGGTATTAATCCGTTCTTCCCTCCAGTTATGGGTTAAATAACAGATCAGATTGGGTTCTACAGCTTTGGCTGGCAACCAGTCTACCAGAGCAGATAGTGGCGACCTGTTGCCGGATAATTCATAATGCATACCTAACCGCTGTGGAGCGCATTCAGGGCATAGTGAAAACAATAATATCACTGTTGGTCATGCACTGAATCCCTGACTGTCTCCAGTAAGTCTTGCCTATGTCGTGCCAACGGACCCAGATGGAATGGGAAGAGAGAATGAGGCTGACGACCGTGCGCAACTCTCCCTTAATTAGATGCAATTAAAGCGTAAGTCATGACTTCTACTAGAAGTCGTGGTCTTTCTCGCCTGCATCATCATCATCAACTCAATTCCCATTTATTTATAGGCCTCAAGTTATACGTCTTGTTACATGACTTTCGCTTTAATTGGATTTAAGTGAGGGAGAGTTTCGCACGGTCGTCAGCCTCATTCTCTCTTCCAATTCCACCTGGGTCTGGTGGCAGGACATAGGCGAGACTTGCCGGAGACAGTCAGGGGTACAGTGGATGGCCAACAGTGATATTATTGTTTTTAATGTTCCCTGAATGCGCTCCACAGCGCTTAAGTAGACATTTTTTATGACACCATAACAACGGAATATCTCATTAATAAGTAGAGATCGGCCGATAATTATACAAAATCACTTTGTGTGTTATTCTATAAGATACAATTCAGCCAGTTAAGTGCCATACGTGAATACACGCTTTGGGCGGTCATGTCTCGAAAGTGACATGACTGACTGGGCAGAATATTATCCCGCAGTAGGTTCCCATTGCTTTCTGCGGTAGATTGGTTGCAGCCAAGGCTTTAGAACTCAATCTGTCCTATTATTTAACCAATAACTGGAGGTAAGAGATGTATTTTTTTTTTTTTAATCATATCACCCCAAGCAAGGCGGTAACGCCACTGATGCGCAGGGGGCTACGTAAGGGTAAAAAGAATGGAAAAGAGAAAGCCGGAAACCACATCCTAAACAGGAAACAAGGGATGAGCCTCTTCACCTGTTCAATAAATGTGGGTGGAGTGTGAACCGGGCGATAGTTTAGTCTATCTACTCCAATTGAAAAAAAAATAAAAATAAAAAAATAAAAAAATAAATAAAAAAGGAAAAGGGTGAAAAGATTGGAAAAGAGAAAACCGGAAACCGCATCCTAAACAGGAAACAAGGGATGAGCCTCTTCACCTGTTCAATAAATGTGGGTGGAGTGTGAACCGGGCGATAGTTTAGTCTATCTACTCCAATTGAAAAAAAAAATAAAAAAAATAAAAAAGGAAAAGAGAAAACGGGATCCTAAACAATAAACAAGGGATGAACCTCTTCACCTATTCAATACCTTACGGTATTTGCGCGTAAGTGAATGCATGGAATTCACCTGAAATTCGAACTCGGCTCCCCGATTTGCCGTTCCGAGTCGATATCCATTGCACCACTAGGTACATCCGTTACAGAGATATACAATTAGATAACTGATTTTCTCACACTAAAGCAATAGAGAAATTAAATCAGTGTTTCTCAACCTTTTTAAGCAATGCCGCATCTAGGAGGAAATGATATCAGGTCACACTTAGCAAAAATTTTACAGGGTATGGAGTTAAATGTTATGGAATAATACCATAGATTTAACAAAAACTAATATTCATTTATTCAAATAAAGGAAAATTTTGAAAAATTGGGGGATACTGAAATCAAGCAGGTACAAAAATTTAAATACCTGGGAAGTGATCAAACAGAAGACAGAAAGTGCGACACAGAGATCCAAAGGTGAATTGGCATGGCGAAGAACGCGTTCCAGAAGCTAAGTAAAGTATCAAGACACAGGAAAATTTCACTAGAAACAAAGAAGAGTGTAC
Organism: Ascarosepion bandense; assembly: GCA_037127315.1. Lineage (NCBI taxonomy): Eukaryota > Metazoa > Mollusca > Cephalopoda > Sepiida > Sepiidae > Ascarosepion > Ascarosepion bandense. The sequence goes on along the minus strand of JBBBDQ010002117.1, from coordinate 1,183,235 downwards.
TGGATTGCTATGTGATGTCAGTTCTTCAATATGGCAGTGAATGTTGGACAATATCATAAAAGATGAAGGAGAAACCTGAAGCAATTGAAATGTTGTTCTACAGAAGCATACGGGACATAAAGTGGGAGATCCGTTCCATATTACAATCAATATATAAACTGACACCTCACTTTGTGACATCAGCAGTTTCTATACATTTATATTCCTGTGATCCAAAAGCACAAGGATGCATTTCAGGAGCGGAGAAGAGTATTAAGAAACAGGACAATTTCGCTAGAAACAAAGAGGAGAGTACTGGATTGCTACGTGATATTAGTTCTTCAATATGGCAGTGAATATTGGACAATATCTTTGAAGATGAATGAAAAACTTGAAGCAATTAAAATGTAGTTCTACACAAGGACGCTGCGGTTATCGTGGACCGAGTATATGAGCAATGATAAAATTTTGGAAAGGATGGAAGCTAAAAGGAAATTCATACTGAGCATCAGGAAGAGACAGCTGAAATTCCTGGGATATGCAATGAGAAAGGAGGGCTTGAAGAATCTGATACTGACAGGCCAGATAGAGGGAAAAAGAGACAAGGGAAAGCAGTGGATAACATATTTGAAGGACCTGATCAGGTGGATGACGGAACGAGGTTTACATGGTGCAACAGAAGAAAGCGTGTTAAGAGCCACCAGGAACAAGGAGATGTGGAAAGCCTTGATCGCCTACGTCCTGACGTCCTGAGAGGACATGACACATAAAAGAAAGAAAAAATAACTAACACCTGATTTCAAGAACACCCACGACTGAAATCAAGCAGGTACAAAAATTTAAATACCTGGGAAGTGGTCTATCAGAAGACAGAAAGTGCGACACGGAGATCCAAAGGTGAATTGGCATGGCGAAGAACGCGTTCCAGAAGCTAAGTAAAGTATCAAGACACAGGAAAATTTTGCTAGAAACAAAGAAGAGTGTACTGGATTGCTATGTGATGTCAGTTCTTCAATATGGCAGTGAATTCTGAACAATATCTTTGAAGATGAATGAAAAACTTGAAGCAACTAAAATATCGTTCTACAGAAGGTTGCTGCGGATATCATGGATCGAGCATGTAAGCAATGATGAGGTTTTGGAAAGGATAGAAACAAAAAGGAAATTAATACTGAGCATCAGAAAGAGACAGCTAAGGTTCCTGAGACTTGCAATGAGGAAAGAAGGCTTGGAGAACCTGATAATAACAGGCCAGATAGAGGGGAAAAGAGACAGAGGAAAGCAGCGGGTAATATATTTGAAGGGCCTGAGCAGGTGGATGACAGAACGGGGTTGCGTGGTGTAACAGGAGAAAGCGTGCTAAGAGCACCCTGGGATAGGGAGACGTGGAAAGCCATGATCGCCTACGTCCTGAAAGAATAAAGCACATAGAATTTGATATTAAAAAAAATAAACGTTAATTTCTTTAAAAAAAATTAATATTAGAACAAAATATTTTAAAAATATAATTGAAGAATTGTAAAAAGAATTATTTTTAAAAAAAGTTTAATAGTTATTATATTATTCAAATACTAACGCTGTACCCTTACTACTTCTACCCGTATGTTGGATATTTACCTCGTTCCCGTCACTAAGACGTGACACAAGGTCGAGCTTTAATGCGGGCATCCCGAACGCGTGAGAACGGACAGGATCTAAAAATTACCCACTTCCGGCAACTGTCAGTCGCGCTGGCTTCGGTGTCGATCACCAATTCATCCCATTGGTGCAATGTGGTTGTGCAGCGTCGGGTAACTAGTCTCCGTACCTGAGCACTTCTCAACATGATTTTTCTCAAAAGCATGTCTGTCCTCAGACAGAAATACTACCGAGCCGAACTCTACCCGACGACAGAGACGCAACTGAGAGATAATGATCCCTATCCCCCTAAAAGGGACAAGTAAGTATATGTATGCCGTGACACTATTTCGCGGCAACCTAGTAGGGCGGGGCGCGATGATTGAGAAACACTTTATTAATTTAAATTCTGGATTCGAATCTTTCAACTGGCGGAAAAAAAAAATCATACGTTACGACGATAGACTGTCCAATGGTAGATGAAATATACTGTTAATATAACTTCTTTATTTATAATCATAACGCCCCAAGTTTTACTCCCACCGTTTTGCAGGGGGTTACATAGGAGAAAGTTATGAGAAAGAGTAACAGGTTATAGGGGGTGTCTGTAAGTGGTTAATAGAAGAATGAATGTGGCCATAAAGTGAGGGATCAGTTTATATACTGATAGTAATGCAGAATTGATCCCCCACTTTATATTCACATTAAAATAGTACAGAAATTCTTTTTTAATAATCATATCGTCCCAAGTAAGGCAGTTTTACTGCCACTGTTGTGCAGGGGGTTACATAGAAGGAAAGTTAATGAAAAAGATTGACAGGTTATAGAGCGTGACAAGAAGTGGTTAATAGAAGGATGACTGTGGCCATAAAGCGAGGGATCAGTTTATATATTGATTGTAATGTAGAATTGATCCCCCACTTTATATTCACATTAAAATAGTACAGAAATTTTTTTTTAATCTTTGGAAAAGATTTATTCTCAATAATCAATAAAATCAAAGTCATGAACACCAGCAAATAGTTAATAGAATGGTTAATAGAATGATGACTGTGGCCATAAAGTGAGGGATCAGTTTATATATTGATTGTAATGTAGAATTGATCCCCCACTTTATATTCACATTAAAATAGTACAGAAATTTTTTAATAATCTTTGGAAAAGATTTATTCTCAATAATCAATAAAATCAAAGTCATGAACACCAGCAATAAAGTACAACAAATATGCGAAAAGACTTGTCTACAATAAATAAATCTGATAATCCAATTATCAAATCTGATAAGACGGGAAACTATTATTTCTTCCATGTGGATGTCTATAATAAAGCCATCCACAGAGAAATTTATAAACATCCCAAAAAGAACCTACCAAATGGGAAACCCCTATCAACAAGGAAGCCAAAACAACTGCTACAGAACTTAAAGTAAATGACAGAATCCAAACACTACGCAAGTAACAAGCATTCGTCACAGTTAAAGATAATAAAGAAAATTACATAAACAAGCCACAATACCGTCTACTTGACGCTTCTAAGAACAATATCGGTAAAATTAAAAATATCATCTTGTAAAGAGTGTGAAAGTAGAAAAAAAAGGTGGAGAAATACGGCTGAATCTATTGAATGTTCTTTTTTATAATAATATCGTCCCAAGCGAGGTATTTTACTGCCACTGTTTTGCAGGGGGTTACATAGGAGGAAAGTTATGAGAAAGAGTGACAGGTTATAGGGGTTGTCAGGAAGTGGGTAAGAAAAGGATGAGAATACTGACGAGAGTAGAATGCTGTGAACTGAGAAAAGAGCATGAGAGAGAGGATGCAGGTTAATGAGATAAGAGATGACTATTGACTTTACATTTAAACTCGTGGAAATTGTAGCTGTCGGAGAAGAAGTAAATGGAAGGGAATTTCACTGGCGGGAAGTGCGAGAAAAGAAGCTGCTGAAGTAGAATTTACTTTTACAATTGCTAACCTTGTGGCTCGAGTAAATTTATATATAGGAGGAACCAGTGAACTAAGTTCATCGGAGCAGAAGCCGTGAAAGTATTTGTAGAAGAGACACAGGGAAGCCACATTGCGCCGGTGAGAAAGTGACTGTATCCGAGCTGCTAAGTCGGGATGTATTACATTAGAGATTCTCCGTTGGATTTTGTCAAGGACCCTTAGGTGGATAGCAGAAGCATCCGACCAGATATGGCAGCAGTATTCAATGCACAAGCAGATGGTAGATTTATATATGTGCAGGATTAAAAAACTTCCTGGCTCTACACAAAGAACCAACTTTCTTAGTAGAGGATTTAGCTATGGATTCTATATAGTCATTCCACTTGACGTCTGTTGTGAGAGTTAAGCCGAGGAGGCGCAGTGTTTTGCTTTCAGGGAGACCAGCCTGATCCATGCCATTTCTTACCTTTTCAAGCTCGTCAGAGAGGTTTGCTTTGTCAGCTTCAGTAGATTTTTGATCAATTTGAGAGTAAACCGTAGTGTTGTCAGCGTATATGAATATGCCTGCTTGGGATCTTATTACATCGGGGAGATCGTTAATGTATATATATATATATATATATATATATATATATATATATATATTGTGTGTGTGTGTGTGTGTGTGTGTGTGTGTGTGTGTGTGTGTGTGTGTGTGTGTGTGATTTTTGTTTTAAATTGTTTCACTCCGAACAAAGCAAAACTGCCACTGGTGTGCAGGGGTTACTTGAGAAGAGAGTAGAAAAAAAAGAACAAGATACAGGGGTTATCGGACAGAGGATGGGAATCAAAGAGATAAAAGATGGCAATTGATGTTGCACTTTTTTAAAAGATTGTAGCTATCAGGGAAGCAAATATACGGAAGGGAGTTCCATAGGCGGAAAGTGTGAGAAAAGAAACTGTGGAAGTAGAAGAGGGAGACAGTTAAATCTATTTATATGACTCTAACAGACCTTTTTAGTTATTTTGTGTGTGTGCGTTTTTTTTTTTTTCACGGCAGTCTAAACAGGGAATTAAATAATAAACTTTCTTCTTAATTCAATAATAGGGCGATTAAAAGTGAATTTACTCCATATCAGATTATGGAATTTCGAGTATGTGAATAATGCTATGAAGGTATCAATATATATATATATATATATATCTACCAAGCGCGAATAGCTCAGAGGTAGGATCACCGACTGACGCCGATTCGGTCGGGTTTCAACCGTGGTTAAAAAAACAATCGGCTGTCTAACTGTACTGATGAGCTGTGATACAGCGAAACAGATCTGTCTGTGGATGACTATATATATATATATATATATATGTACAGTCAAACCCCAAAATGAATCTTCATTCTGATTAGCCACAAAAAACACCCACATACATTCACAGCAAACCAAAAGATTTTGTCATTTAAATGTAAATCATCTGCACAACCACATCAGCATTGCCTGATGATGAGAACCTATCTCGAAACATAGAAATTTCCATGTCGCAATGTAAAATTGATACATAACTATATAATTATATTATATTAATCTCTATAAAACTCATTATAATGAGCACTGTTTATAATAAAATAAATGCCAGAGTACTCAAAATAAAATAAAAACCTTGAGTCCACTTCACTTGGAATTATCTATATATATATATATATATATATAGTGTTTATTGTAAAAGTGTCATGATCATGTAACGTTGTCACGAGAACAGGTGAAGGATATCGTAGACGTTCACAATTTGAACTTTACACATGGATGACGAAGGGTAGATGACCGTTTTGCACACCTGCGAGTAATTTTATAATTCGTGTCCTTTCATAACAAAACAGCCGTTTATAGGGCGCCACTGCTTTCTTCCGATGTAGGATAGGTACAGAAAATGGGACCTTCTACTGCTTTTTCGCTTTTGTTCCTGTCGTTAGGTGCAAATTATTGGGCATGCAAAACTTATCCAGATCAATAAAGAAGCCAAACATTAAAGATCTTTTCATTAGGATTTTGGAATGTGATAATTCGCCAGAATAGAATGAAAAACATTGAATGTAGGACTGGTTTGAGTGATTGTGCTTTAAAAAAAATATCGGCATATCTGGTCTCTAGGAAACTAGACTAGCTGATTTTGGTCAGCTACAAGATTTCGTTGTGGTGCAGTGAATAGCGACTCGGAACGAGAAAACGAAGATCTAAGTTCGAATTCCTTACGCGAAAATATCCTTGGGAAAGGTATTAATCACTTCTCTCTGCAGCTTTAACCTTGGTTGCCAACTAGTTTACCTCAGAAAGTAATGGCAACCTGCTGCGGGAAAATCTTCTGCTCGGTCAGTCATGTCTCGAAAAAGGCATAATCGCCCAATCCATAGCAAAATCTGATGCTAAGAAGGTTGGGTCACTATGTCGATCCAGGATGTTTTTTCCACCTGAATCCATCCTGCATATATACACGTCAACCATCCGTCCGTGCATGGAGAACTGCTGCCATTTCTGGTCAGGTGCCCCTGCCGTTCCCCTCAGTGTTCTTGACAGGCTCCAAAGGAGAGTCTGTAATGTGATAGGTACTGATCTGGCGGCTCGACTGCAGCCACTTCCCCATCGTCGAAATGTGGCCTCCCTTTGTTCTATAAATACTTTCATGGCTTCTGCTCAGACGAACTTAAGTCACTGATGCCTCCTCAACAGGTGTTTACCCGTGCAACCAGACTGGCAACTGGTGTTTACTCGTGCAACCAGACTGGCAACTGGGTCCCACCCATTCACAGTTAGGTTAGCCAAATGCAGCTTCTTCTCTCGCACTTCCCGCCTGTGGAACTCGCTCCCGTATTCTTGCTTTCCTGACGGCTACAACCTCCAGAAATTTAAATGCAAAGTCAATACTCATCTACTAACCACTGGACTCTAGCTCTCTCCCCACCCCCGTATAACCTTCCCTTTCTCTCCACCTATGTATCTGTCATCGCACCTGCTTTCTCAGCTTTCTATTGTTCCTTTCTAACTAGCTTGTACTCCTCACTCTTTTCTAATTAACCTTTTTACATTTATGTAGCCCCCTGCACATCAATGGCGTTTCCGCCTTGCTCGGGGTGAAATGATTTAAAAAAAAAATTGTGTTTCACGTATGGCACTTAACTAATTGACTCACTGGAGGCTGATGGTAGATACACATTTTTCTGGATTGATAAGCTTGAGACAGCTAAGAAAGTAGCAGGAGTCGGCTTTGCTAGTTGGAACAACCTGCCGAAACATTTGGAATCTCTACTTGTTGGTATCAATAAAAGAATTTCTCCTTGCGTCTTTACATTAGCAGGAATAATTATGCAACCATCTTCAGTTGCTAGGCTCCAACCATGAAGTCTAGTAATGAAATTAAGGAGAATTCATACTCTGAATTACGGAAACAGCTGAAAAATACTTCCATCCATGACAAACTTTTCCTAGGCGATTTCAATTCATGTATAGTTTGCGACATATCACAATTGATTAGAGTAATCGGTGAGCATGTTGTTGGCAAGGCCAACTGAAACGGTCATCTACTGCTATCCATTTATATTGAGCATGGACTCTTGATTACCAACCCTATCTTTCAGCTCCTAACCACCACAGAACTAGCCGAAGGCATCCCTTATCCAACCACTATAACCTCACCAACTACATCATTGTGAAATCTTCTTCCTGGAAGGATGTAAACCTGTCTCGTTCCGTCTTTATTGGTGTGCCTTGGTCTGACCACAGGTTAATACGATCAAAGACTGGCTTCACTATATCCGGTTTGTAAAAACCACACCCCACCAAATCAAAGAGTAAATGTCAAAAAGCTAAACAACACTGACAACTTAACAATTTGGCTGCCCGCTAACTAAAATCAATACAAGATTTTTTATCAAAATTTTGAACGTGTTAGAAAGAATTAAACATTAAAAAAAAAGAATTGAAAATACTTTGATCTTTCCTCTTTATAATAACATAAATATTTCAATAGAAAAACTTCGTTTTATTAAGTTTGGGGTATTTTTTCTTTTCTGTTTTTTTTTTTTCAGTGCACGAACAACGGTACTTTGTATACATCATTTTAATCAGATGAGCTCCTGAAGGACGAAATGCGTCACATGAATTCCCTTCCGCATACTTGCTTCCCCGACAGCTACAACCTCCAGGAGTTTAAATGTAAGGTCAATAGACACCCCCTAACACACTAACTCGCACTCATTCTCTCAAACACTCTTCCTATGTACCTCCTTACTCGTCTATCACCCTCCTTCTGACATTTCCTATATCCAATCGCTCCATGTAACCCTCTTCGTTACAGTAGCAGTGGAATGCATTGCTTGGGGTGATACGATATTTAAAAAAATGAAATCTTTTTCTATTTTCTCATTTTTTTTTTTTGTTAATATTGTTCTTGATTTATAAAAATCATACATCATTTACCCATATATAGTCTAATCGCTCTCACGCCCTGATTAAGCACTCTGGAAGAATGGTAGACTTTGAAAAGCAGTAGCTACTTTAGCATATACGCATCGCTTATTCAGCAATGAATTAGAACACTCTCAGCTATTGGGCGTGTATAATGATAATATACACGCTAAAAAGTCTGCCTGCTTCTACCGAGCGCCCGTAGCTCACAGGGAGAATCGCTGACTGACGCCAATTCGGTCGAGTTTCAATCCTGGGTTAAAAAGCAATCGGAGTCTAACCGTACTGATGAGCTGTGATACAGCGAAACAGATCTGTCTGCGGATGACTATATATATATATATGTGTATAAGATTTAATTTGGGGAGGTCAGCCGATTACGTTACCATGTTTTCAACCTTTTCAGTTTCTTTTGTTAATTTATATTTGGAATATAAATCGCCGGACAAACTCCGTGCATGGAGTACTGCTGCCATTTATGGTCAGGTGCCCCTGCCGTTCTCCTCAGTGTTCTTGACAAGCTCCAAAGGAGAGTCTGTAATGTTATAGGTACTGATCTGGCGACTCGTCTGCAGCCACTTTCCCATCGTCGAAATGTGGCCTCCCTCTGTCTCTTCTATAAATACTTTCATGGCTTCTGCTCGGATGAGCTTAAGTCACTGATGCCTCCTCAACAGGTGTTTACCCGTGCAACCAGACTGGCAACTGGGTCCCACCCATTCACAGTCAGGTTAGCCAAACGCAGACGACAATTCTACTCCTGCAGCTTCCTCTCTCGCACTTCCCGCCTGTGGAACTCACTCCCGTATTCTTGCTTTCCTGACGGCTACGACCTCCAGAAATTTAAAAGCAAAGTTAATACTCGCCTACTAACCACTGGACTCTAGCTCTCTCCCCTCCCCTGTATAATCTTCACGTTCTCTCCGCCCATGTATCTGTCATTGCACCTGCTTTCTCAGCTTTCTATTGTTCCTTTCTAACTAGCTTGTACTCCTCACTCGTTTCTAATTAATCTTTCTACATTTATGTAACCCCCTGCACATCAGTGGCGTTTCTGCCTTGCTCGGGGTGAAAGGATTAAAAAAAAAAAAAACTATATCTAAAATCTCTACAAGTAAAAGCTGTATTTTCCTTCAAACATGTATTTAGCGCTTTCTAAGTCTTTACTAGTCTAATTTAAATCTGACCTAAAACTGTTTAGTGTATATATATATATATATATATATATATATATATATGGTGCTAAGTCAAAACGTCCAAATGCAAAAAGGGTCAAAGACCAAAAGGTCCAAAGTTAAAAAGGCCAAGGACAAAAAAGTCTATATGCTAATAATTTCACCCTAAGCAAGGTGATTTCACTCCCACTGGTGCGCAGGGGTTACAAAGGGGAATGTGATGAGAACGAGTGACAGGTTATAGGGGATGTCAGGAAGAGGGTAATAGAAAGATGAAAATACTAATGGTGTGATGGGGGTAGAGTGGATGAAGAAAAGAGCTTGAGAGAAAAGATATGAGATAGTGAGATAGGAGATGACGATTGACTTTACATTTAAATTCTTAGAGATTGTAGCTGTCGGGGAAGTAAGTATACGAAAGTGAGTTCCAAAGGCAGGAAGTGCGAGAAAAGAATTGTTAGAGTAGAAATTGCGGTTATATTTTATTGATGTCACTGTAATCGGGTCGGACCTAGTTGGTAGTCTAGTAGCTCGAATAAATTTATACATAGGGGACACCAGTGAGCTAAGTTCATTGGAGCAGAAGCCGTGAAATATTTGTAGAAGAGACACTGGAAAGCCACATCACGCCAGTGAGAGAGTGACTGCACCCTAGTTGCCAAGACGGGATCGATCACATTACAGATTCTCCGTTGGATTTTGTCAAGAACCCGAGGTGATTAACAGGAGCACCCAACCACGGACATATATATATATATATATATATATATATATATATATATATTCAATGAGGGACTGATTTCATATCATATTAAACATCAGGATTTCCACTCCATATAATCTAATGTATTTTGATGAACAGTTCTATACCGTATCGACAAAACCTTCCCACAGGAAAAATAGGTTAGGAAAAATAATTCTTGATAATTTTCTTTCATTTAAAAATAGCTATTTATTCTTTCATAAGATCATTTTTTTCCTTACAAGGCGCGAGTATTTACACTCGCGATCAAAAATTTAAGACCACTTAAAAATCTTTAAAAACAATTTTTTTTTTAACGGATAGATTTTAAACTCCTCCCACTTAAGGTTACCAATACTACAATCTAAAAGGTTATGGAAACAAAAAGCTACATTCCAAACATTTTATTCAGAAATTTACATTTTTATAAAATGAGTCGATTTACACATTATCAAAATTATAAGACCAGGGGTATAAATTGTTAGATCTATGGCAATTCCAATGTTTTTAGTTCAGTTAGAGATTAACAATCACTGTGTATAAACTTTTCTCATAAATCCGGTCGGCATTACTTTTTTTGGCGGGGTAGAGGAGTATTTTTTTGGCGGGGTGGAGGAGTATTTTTTGGCGGGGTGGAGGAGTATTTTTTTGGCGTTTCTTTTCGACAAACTGTCATTCATACAAATTATGTTGATATTTCTGTGTTTATCTTTGTGTGTCTGTGTATGCTTGTGTTTGTATGTGTGTATGAGTGTATGCATGTGTGTGTGTGTGTGTTTTGCTGAAGGGTGCCATTGCTTGTTCCCGCGAATTTATTTAATTCTCGTGCCATGCCCATCATTTCCTAGTCCCATATCTCTCCCATTGGTGGATGGCAAGACCGTTCCTAACCAGGAAAGGTTATCAACACAAATGACCCCTAATTGTTTGGGCAGATCCCAGTTATATTTGTCGAAGCTTCTCTCTTGTGTCTTTAGACGATTGGTTGTTCTTTCCTCCCAGTTTGTTTGCTGACTGATATTTCCGTCTTTTTTTTTTGTTTTTTTGTTTTTTGTTTTTTGTTTTTGTTTTTTTGTTTTTTTTTGGTTTTTTTTGTTTTGTTTTTGTTTTTTTTTTGTTTTTGTTTTTTGTTTTTTTTGTTTTTGCTTTGTTTTGTTTTTTTTGTTTTTTTGTTTTTTTTTGTTTTTTTTGTTTTTTTGTTTTGTTTTTGTTTTGTTTTTTTTGGGTTTTTTTTGTTTTTTGTTTTGTTTTTGTTTTGTTTTTTTTTGTTTTTTTGTTTTGTTTTTTTGTTTTGTTTTTTTTTGTTTTGTTTTTGTTTTTTTGTTTTTTTTGTTTTTGTTTTGTTTTGTTTTTTTGTTTTTTTTGTTTTTTTTTGTTTTTTTTGTTTTTTTTCGTTTTTTTTGGGGGGGGGTTGTTTTTTTGTTTTGTTTTTGTTTTTTTGTTTTTTTTGTTTTTGTTTTGTTTTTTTGTTGTTTTTTTTTTGTTTTTGTTTCGTTTTTTTGTTTTTGTTTTTGTTTTTTTTGCAGTTACTTCCAGTCAATCCTGAAGTTTTTAATCATTTCATCCCAATCAAGGCTGGACAACCAGGAGTGGGTTACGCTGAGAGAAAATATTCTGAATGCGCCGATGGGTTAGGGAGTAGAGACTCCGACTGACACCAAATCCGTCGAGTTTCGATCCCGGCCAGAAGCAAGTGGATATGTCTAGCCACACTTATGACTTATATATATATATATATATATATATATATATATATATATATATATATATATATGAATTGTTTAAAGGATGTGCGTTGTGGTACAGTGGATATCGGCTCGAAACGAGAAACCAGGGAGTCGAATTCCAGTTGATATTCATTGTATTCACTTACGCGCAAATACCCTTGGGAAAGGTATTAATCCGTCTCTTCCTTCCAGTTATGGGTTAAATAACAGGACAGATTGGGTTCTATAGCCTTGGTCAGCAACCCGTCTACTGCAGAAAGCAATGGTAACCTACTGCGGGATAATCTTCTGCCCAGTCAGTCATGTCTCTTTCGAGATATGATCGCCCAAGCGTGTTTTACGTAAGGCACTTAACTGACTGACAGTGGGTATTGAAGAAAGGTTAAAAGATGACTGGCAATCAAGGAGACAGAAGATGCATTTAAATTTTTGGAGATTGTATGTATCGGCATGCAAGCAAATCCAAGAGAGTTCCACAGGCTGGAAGTGCGAGAAAAGAAACTGTTCCAGTAGTAGTGGCGGTTACATTTAACTATTTCAATGGTGAACGGATGAGATCCGGATACCAATCTAGTGGCATGCTTAAATTCACATGAACAGTTCCGATGAAACTACTTGCAGAAAATACAGAGGGAATCAATGTAACGTCGGTGAGAAAGTGACTGAAGCCGAGATGCCAGGTCAGCGTCGATTATATTGCATATACAGTGCCGAGCATAAAGATCAGAACGATGTAAATAAAAAGTCTAAATATGAAATAACTTCTTTATTTTAAAGCTTCATAGAACATTTTATCAAGAAAAAAAAAAGATATGATGGTAAATTATATAATTCCAAAATATAAAGTTCAATAAACTTATTTCGATAAAGTTATAAGAATAATTATATAAAATTAAAAAAAATAGATGATCAAAAATAACAGAACGATTAAATAAATCCATAAAATTTAATAATTATTTTGCATTATTGAAATTTTTTTAGGGTAAGTATATAAAATCGGGTATTTTACTAAATCAGTTCTTTACTTACATGGCAAACAAATTGTGAGAGAATGGATGCGAGTTAGTGTGATAGGAGATGTCTAGTGACCTTACATTTAAATTCCTGGAGATTGTAGCTGTCGGGGAAGCAAGTATATGGAAGGAAATTACACAGGTGGGAAGTGCGTGAAAAAAAAGCTGTTAGAGTAGAAATTGCGGTTACATTTTATTGATAAAAAGGTGGGACCTAGTTGCTAATCTAGTTGCTCATGTAAATTAATACCTAGGGGCTCATCAGTGATCGGTGCCAAGTTGGTATGGATCACATTAGATTCTCCGTTGGGTTTTGTCAAGAACCCCGAGGTGAATAGCAGGGGCACCCGACCAGATGTGGCAGCAGTATTCAATACACGGACAGATGGTAGATTTATATATGTGCAGGATGGACTCAGACGGATAAAACTTACTGGCGCTGCACAGTGAACCGACCTTCTTAGCAGCGGATTAAGCAATGGATTCGATATAGTCATTCCACTTGAGGTCTGCTGAAAATGTGAGGACAAGGCGACCAAGAAGGAGGGCCAGAGTCGCTACTTGCGTTTCACGCTCTCGCAATCTTCAGGCGCATTGGGCGAT